>PVIH01002693.1:0-148989 GCA_004025045.1 Sigmodon hispidus
ATATATATGTAAATTCACATGTTGAAGCAGCAGCTATCAGGTCTGAAATGTGTCTGGTGTGGCCATTGATCTTTCTGGGGCAAACTGTAGCTGTCCAGGCTAGGCATCCTGTAAGTCAAGTTTAACAGTGTTCCATACGCAGCGTGCTGTCAGTCATTGCCTGATTTTACTATAATAAACAAGAGTGCATTGATACAGAGCAGGCTGTGCCCTTTTTCTGCCAGGCTTATTCAGCAAGAGGCTCAAATGCTTTAGATGCTCTGGGAACTGCATGATATCATGAAGTCTGTAGGGCTTGACTTTTATGAGAGCACTCAGGGTATTCCAGCCTCGTCGTCATTGTGAAGTAAAGGGACAGATCCCAGTACTTGGTGAGATGCAGAGGCAGGCTCCTTGGTGCTAGCTTGCAGATCCCCATCAGCATTCTCCTGCCAGGTCCATCAAGGGCATCAGTGGGTGAGGTTTGCCCTTCATTTGGGAGTGGCCAGAAGCAAGCGGTGGCCTGGGTTGGCCTGTCTCAAAAGATCTAGTTTCTGAGGCAGGCTCTCTGTTATGTAGCCCTGGCTGTCCTTGGAACTTGCTTTGTAGATCAGGTTGGCCTCAGCTCTCAGAGATCCACCTGTCTCTGTCTCAACTGCTGGGATTAAAGGTGTGTTCTCCACTACCAGCCAAAAGATCAGTTTTATTTGAGACGTGGAGGCAGCAAAGTCAGGACTTTGTCCTACATAGGCCCTGAGGAAAAAAAAATAGCTGGGCATAATCCTCTGTATTTAGGGATGGAGGCAGCAGAATCAGAAGTTCAAGGCCCCAGATGTGGATCTATTGGTAAGCCCAGCATGCCTTAGTGGATCACAAAACAAAGAGGAGGTATTTTTAAGTAAAGACTAAGTGACATCCCCTTGCTTAAGTAGCTCCACAGCCCTCTAGCTACTCCATCACTGGGAAGAGCCCTCACTGACTGGGCTTTTGTGGCCAAAAATAAAGATACTGATGCATTGTTATAGCTACGATGTTGCAAGCAAGAATTTTGACCTGAAAATTAGCAGCTGGATCACAGCTGTTCACTATGCAAGGAATGGAGACTGTATCTGCCTTGACCTAATTTGAACTTCATCCTGTGGACCTACCGTTAGTGGAAACAAGCCAGCCAGCAGCAGGAGCAGAAATTCCCTTCTGGTTGTTGGCCAGTTCAGGTGTCTGAAGCTGGCCATGGGAAAAGGCTGGGCCAGACCCCGGGTGGATGGTCACCTTGCTGTCTGCCAACAGGTCCCTGTGTAATGGGGCCTCTTGCCTTTGCCCTCAGCAGGCCCCAAGGAGCAAGACAATGCTGACAAGCTCCCTCCAACCTGGGTCTGTTTTGCTTCCTCATTGCTGCCAGATAAGGGACTGACTCGGGGCCCAGTGGGCTCAGCAGAGTTTGCAGAAGTATCTTGTTCTCTTTTTGAGAAATGGCACCACCATGAGTCCCCAGGACCTGGCTCTGGGCTGTGGGGTCTACCTTGGTCCTTTGATGTCCACCAGCTGCAAATGGCTTGACAGATCCTCAAGTGGGACCCAGCATTGTAGTTGCTGCTGTCAACTGTCATTGAGGGGACACTGCACATGAATGTGAAGGTCTTCAGGTTTGGGACATGGCCTCAGTTGGCCTATGTGTCCATGTATGACAGTGACCATGCCTGCAGCCTACCAACCCCAGGCCTCCTGTTGATGCTTGATGTGTATTCTTTGGCTTCTTGGAGCCATGGTCCTAGAAGCTCTGAGGAAAATGTTATGGTCCCAGGAGCCTGGTGTTGCCATCTGTGGGCAGTTTTCTGCCCAGCAGTCTCCAGAAGCTGACTGAGGCACCATCAACACAGCAGCAGTAAGCAAGCCAGTAAAGACATGGGAGGACTTGGTTTTTTCTTTGTGGATAACAATACTGCAGTTCATTATGGCATTTTCACACATATTAATGTCTTGATCATATAGACCCCCCCCCCAATTACACTCATGATTGTGAGATAAGGTTTTGTAGTCCAGGCTTTCTGAGTGTCCCCAGCAGATCCTGAGCGGACAGCTAGTCCTTCCCTACTGGGGACTAGCTTTATTTTGGGGATCCCTGGGTTACCCCTTCTAGGGTGTCAAGAACACTGGGTTCTCAGGACAGATATGACCCTTTTTCAGATGTGTTAGGTTGGGCGTGTGACTGAAACTGGGACACATTCAGGCTTTATCACACCCGATAGGGACAGATTGACCCCTATTGTCTGCCCCTCCCGTCCCACTGAGCATCAGCTGTGAGCTGCAAGGCAGGGCCCATTGTGTTGGTGCTCACTGAGCTCAGTCACCCCGGCATTCCCTAGAACTCCGTAAATACTCGTGAATGGGAGTGAGTGGGTGGGGAGGGAGGAGGGACCTCAGCTGCTCAATTGCATACCTCAAGGCTAGGCTTTGTGTGTGACTCTGGGCAGGTTCACTATTCCTCCGTGCCTCCCACGTACGTGTCACAAGTTACTCTAATGTTTAGACAAGATTTTAGGTAGAGCGCTCACACACAGCTGGTGTCATACTCCTTCCTGGCCCAAGTCTGCAGTACTGACCTCTGAGGTTCAGCTCAGGCCTTTGTACCCACTAGGGCCAGCAGAGGGTGCCCTTGTGCTGCAGACTGTTCCTACTTCCAGCTGTTCCTAGCCAGGTGGGGACAAATGTGGCCACTAGGCAGGGGAGGAGTCGGTAGCTGCCAGGTGTCCTGCAGAGAAGGCAATACCCTCATACCTGTGCTGTTCCCAGGACCCTGAAATCCCAACAAGGATGGAGGCGGGGTGGGGGTCTCTGATAGCCACTGACTGCAGTCAAACTCAGAGGTCCAGAGAAGGCAAAAAGTGGGGTCCGGCATAGAGGCCCCATGGGCCAGCCTTCTCCCTCACAAAGAGAAGCCAGGCAGCAGGTGAGGTGTCCTGCTTCTGCGGGCTAAAGTTTTTATTTCTGCTGCCACGGCCACTTCCTCCACTCCTGAACTGCCTCGCCCTCCCCTGAGGCCTGTGTTTGGGAAGAAACTCCTGCTTTTTCCATCAGCCCTTCCCCAGGCCACTAGCCCTGACAGTCCTTTAACATCCGGTAAAGCCGCAGCCCTGATCTGCCCCCAGGAGCCTTCCTCCCTACACACTCACCCGGCAAGCATTTTGGTGTGTGCTTACTGTATGTCAAGGCCTGTGCAGTGAGCAAGAGCTGTGAGCTGGAACAGGAGGTGAGATGGGAGATAAAGAGACAGGTGCACACAGTGTGGCTTCAGAGTAGGGAACGGGAAGGTGGAGGACAGCACAGGCTAGGTGCCTCTCCAAGGGCCCAAGTGCAGGCCACACTAAAAGTCTGCAGCTTCGTGGGTTTTTCTCCCAGATAAATCAGGCCAGGAGACTGCTGGGCCTCTTCAGCCATACTACCCAAAGGTATAGCTAGCAGGAAGCTGACCCCTTGTGCTGGCACAGGTGACCTGGGATGTCAATGGGCACTGCAGGGACAGGAAAATGATAATGACCAGTGCTATAGGGGACATAGGCAGAGGATGGGCATGACTGAGGTGAGGCTGAGCTGTCACTGGAGTTGAAGAAATCCAGGGAAGGTGGCATCTGAACAAAGATGTAAGAAGAGCGATCGAGTCTGCCAGCATCTGAAGGAAGGATGGAAGGAGATGGATGAAAAGCAGTGCAACCCTAGGCAAGGAACAGGCTGGATTTGGTTGTAGCTGGGAGGCCAGCATAGCTGGGAGGGAGACGGGAGGAAGGAGGCGGGGCATGAGGAAATGGCCATGTCCCTCCCTGCAGCAAGGCTGGAGTCTATGCGGTGCCCCAAGGCCAAGCTACTAGTGCCCTGGGAACCAGGTTGCCCCTACAGTCCAGCAGAGCAGAGGCCCCTGGGGACTCAGTTCAACAGGTCAGCCCGGGCTATGCAGGTGCCCATTGAATCCTGGCCAGCTGTTTGCCCTTGGGGGTGAGCTGGGACTCCAGTACCCAGACAGGGGCGCCATTTGCTTAAAGACACAGGATATTTGAGCATGAGCCTGAGAGCTAGGATTAGATCTGCTGGTTGATGTACCCTGTCCTCCAGAGGACCCTGTAGCAGCACATGGCTGAACATGGGCTTTTGGGGCAAGCTGTTCAAGTCCCAAACCAGATCTACTGCCATGTCCTCGAAGGGACAGTAGCCTGAGTGGTCTCTCTAAGAACCATCTCCTGTGGCTGCTGCAGGGGACCGGGCTTCCTTCCTGCCACCTTTCCTTCCTACTTAACACTCCTTGACCCAGAAATCCGGACTTTCTACAGGCGCTGGGGTTAGAGGTCATCCAGATGAGTACTGGACAGACACCTGGTACACAGCCCTAGGTGTGACACTCTCCATAGCAAGTCACCTGTGTTCCACAGCTCTCAAGGCTGTCTCCTCAGTAGCCAGGGACTTCTTGCTGCAAGGGGGCAGAGGGTGTCCTTAAGGGACTGTGAGCCCTGTCACAGCAGAGTGGCCTCCCCAGGTCAGTCAGCAGTCACACCTGTGGGGTTCACTGGGCAGGAGCCAAGGATGCTGTGAGCCTCAGGTGCCCGGCAGTGCCCTCCCCCAAACACACACCTAGGGTCTGGTCCCAGCATTGTCTAAGCCAGCACAGCTAGTGAGCAAGGTTCTCTCCTGCCAAGCCCTACACATAACCTGAAGGACCAAGATTGTGCAGAGTCTGTGTCACAGTCTGCTTCAGCTGTCACCAACCGAGCATCACCCAGGAAGAGGGGACCTCAACTGAGGAATTGCCCAAATCCCAAATCCGATTGGCCCGTGATCACGTGTGTGTGTGTGTGTGTGTGTGTGTGTGTGTGTGTGTGAGAGAGAGAGAGAGAGAGAGAGAGAGAGAGAGAGAGAGAGAGAGAGAGATTTTCTTAATTGTTAATTGATGGAGGAGGACTCCACCCACTGTGGGTGGTACCATCTATAGGCTTTGGGCCAGGGCTGTGTAAGAAAGGTTGCTGAAGCCAGGCATGTGGAGATTATGTATATGTGTATATATATATATATATATATATATATATATATATATATATATATAAAGATAAGCAAAGCTGGGTGGTAGTGGCACAGGCCTTTAATCCCAGCACTTGGAAGGCAGAAGCAGGTGGATCTCTGTGAGTTTGGGGCCAGCCTGATCTACAGAGCAAGTTCCAGGACAGGCTTCAAAGTGCTACACAGAGAAACCTTGTCTCAAGTAAACCAAAAGAAAGAAAGAAAGAAAAAGAAAAGGAAAGAAACATAAGTAAATGAATAAAATGAGTGTAGTGTCTGGGAGTGGTGACACACAAGTCTAGCCCAGCACTCGGGAGGCAGAGGCAGTTGGCTGTCTGTAAAATTGAGGCCAGCCTGGTCTACAGGGTGAGTTCTAGGACAGCCAGGGCTACACAGAGAAACCTTGTCTCCAAAACAAACAAATAAGACTGTAGTGGCTCATATCTTTAATCTCAGCACCAGGATGTCTAAGTTCAAGGCCAGCCTGGTCTGCATAGAGTTCCAGGGCTGCACAGAGAAACTAAAACAAACAAAAAAGCAACTGAGGGCCAGAGAAATTGGACTCGGAGCAGGAGAAGGCAGTTACTGCCAAAGTTCATGGCTGAGTTTGTTCTGTGGGTACCAGATGATGGGAGGAGAGAATCAAATCCCCCAAATTGCCCTCTGACTCCCACACAAGCATGTCCTTAATGCGCGTGCACACACACACACACACAATGAGTAAGTGTAACAAAAACATTTTTTAATTTATTTTAGCTTTATTTATGTGCATTGGTATGAAAGTGTCAGATCTCCGGAACAGGAGTTACAGACAGTTGTGAGCTGCCATGTGGGTGCTGGGAATTGAACCTGGGTCCTCTGCCAATGCTCCTAACCCTGAGCCATCTCTCCAGCCCCCAAAAACATTTCTGAAAAAGGGGAATGGTAACTGAGCAAGCGTTACAGGCCAGGCAGTAGGCAGCATGGGCCTCTCAGTTTCTGCTTCAGGATCCTGCCGTGACTGCCCAGGAGGATGGACTCTAACCTAAATACACTCCTTCCTCTCCACGATGCTTTTGGTCATGGTGTTTAATCCCAACAACAGAAAAAAAATTAAAACAGGACTCGGATCTCAGCCCTGTCTTTCCACCTGCTGTGCACCCTGGGCTGGTGTCTTCCAGTCTCTCATCACTGGCTTCCAAACCTACGGGGTGGGCGGAGGGGGGGGCACCTCAGAGGTGGGAGGTTAGGAAGCTGGGCTCCACAGAGTTAGTGAGGGTAGGAGAACCACCAGGCCAGACCACACCAGCGAGTCCCCGGCTGTCATCCATCACCTTCATCACAAGCCTGAGGGAAGGGATATCCTCTCCTCCATTTGGCAGATGAGGAAGCTGATGCATGGGAATGTCAAGCAGCTTATCCAATTATAACAAGCCCAGATGTAGGGACCAGAGTCCAGCCTGAGCATCTGCACTCCAACCCGAGGCCCCTCCCCCTGACTCTTACCATGAAGGGACATTTGTTACACTTGTCTCCAAAATCTGACAGAACTCAGTTGTTCTTGAGTTAGCAGCTGGCCCTTCCTGCTCCTCCCTCTACCCCTCTGCAGGTTCCCCAGAGGGACACAGACACCAGCATTTCACACCCCCTTCCTGACCCTGGCCACTTCAAAACTCTCCTAGCCTGAGATCTCCAGCTTTGATTCCAGGCCTTTCCACAGCAGGAAACACAAACTGTCCCTCCAAGGGCGCCTGCGCCTGTAGCCCTGTGAGGCTGCTGGACAGGCCTCAGGACAGGCTTATGGGCAGAAAGCAAGCCCAGTCCCTGCTTTAGGTCCAGTGTTCAGGAAGCACAGCCCCTGGACCCACGTTCTATGTGAGCACCTACTGACGGCCCAGCACTCTACCAGCCTCTGTTACCCTCCACTCTCCACAGCAGCTTTGGCAAAATCAGGTGACCTTTCTCTCCACTGCAGACGGGGAAACTGAGGCTCAGTAGGGAATAATAAGGACAGAGCCAGGCTTTGGAACCTTGAACCGCCTTGTGCTGACTTCCAGAACCACAGCAAGAAGGACTAAGGGCAGACAGGTGAGGGACTTCCCTCCACCTGCCTGACTCTGAGCTGCGCCTGAAGGAACTGAGTGCTGGCTGTAGCTTCTCTGGAGGCACCAGGAGAGAACAACCCTGAAGTTTCCAGTGAGTGCTGGCTTCACTTCTAAGGTTGAGGGGTGGTGTCTGTGTCAGCCAGGCCCTAACAGTAATACCCAATCCGTCACCAGCTGGACCTCCCCTAGGTCATCAAGTAGAGGGGCAGCCCTGTCCCAGCTTCCTGGGCCCCTGGTGAGGGTCTCAGCCTTGCCTGCCCTGTTCTTCCTGCAGAAGCTCTTGGTTTCAGGCACACAACCCCCCAGCCCCCCAACACACACACAACACTGACTAGAGCACTCACAAAAAGCTGCCAGAACCCATGGTTTAAATCTTAAGAAATGCTTTCTGAAGCACAAGCCTGAAATTTGTAATCCCAGCACTGGGAAAGTAGAGGATAAGAAATTCAGGGTTATCCTCAGCAACAAAGGGAGTCTGAGGCTAGCCCGGGCTACAAGTGAACTTATCTAGATAAACAAACCCACAGAGACAGAGAGAAATGTTTCTTTTCATGATTCTAGGACCAAAATCTGAAGCCCATCTGGGGCATGGTACCCAAAGCTCTCTCCATCTCCTGGTCCAGTGCTTTTCAACCTTCCTAACACTGTGACCCTTTAATACAGTTCCTCATGCTGTGCTGACCACAACCATAAAATTATTTTTGTTGCTACTTCATAACTGTAGCTTTGCTACTGAGCAGCATCTGTTCCTAAGGCTATCGGAAATGTGTGTTTTCCAATGATCCCAACCCAGAGGTTAAGAACCGCTGCCCTGGTGATATCTTGCTCGCCTTGGCTTCCAGCAGCATCATACCAACCGCCTGTCGCCCCAGCTCTCTGTCTCTGTCCCTGTGTCACCGTCTGCCATGATGCAATTGTGTCTTGGGACCCTCAGTTAATGGGTCTATGAGAGTCTATTAACTAATTCCCAAATACAGTCCCTCCTGGGGTTCTAGGTGCACAGGAATCAGAAGGGGACACAACTCAGTCGGTTACAAGCACCTACTGTGTTCCCTAGGGATGGTAACTGGGCAGGCTAGCTGGGGTCTGCCTTGGAGATCCAGTTCTGGGAAGGGGCCGGCAGAGGCGGAACCAACAATTACAGAACTGAGTGTGGCTTTAATTACAGCCTCTGAGACCCCACAGGAGACATGGCTGGCCTAGTCAGGCCACCAGGCAAGAGCTGACCTTGGGGTGGCTGGGGCCGGGCTCTCCACCCAAGCCCATGTGATCCTTTTCCCCATGCTACCCCAGCTTCCTCCATTTTCTCCCAATGTCCACAGAACAGTACATTTTCACAGACTGGATTTGGGGCTTGGGTACTGGGGATGGAATCCACATTCCTGTACAAGTTTTTGTTTTTGTTTTGTGTTTTGTTTTGTTTGGGGGAAGGCGAGACAGATTTCTCTGTGTTGCTTTAGAGGCTGTTCTGGAACTCACTCTGTAGACCAGGCTGGCCTCTAACTCACAGAGATCTGCCTGCCTCTGCCTCCCAAGTGCTGGGATTAAAGGCATTCGCTACCACCACCCAGCCTTGGCACAGGTTTTTTAAGACACAACCCCTAGCCCCACTTGGAAATGTTTGTTTATTTGCTAATAACAAACAGTAACAAAAAATGGTTTCTGGGCTGGAGACCTGATTCGGTGGTTAGGGGCAATTGTCCCTCCTCCAGAGGATCCAAGTTCAGCTCCCAGGGTACACAGCTCATAACTGCCTAGATCTCCAAAGGATCTGACAGCCCCTGTCTGCCTCTGGGAGCAGCTGTGTTCACATGCACAGACATCCATGCCAATAATTAAAAAGAAAAATAAACCAGTTGGGTGGTGGTGCACACATCTAACCTCAGCACTTGGGAGGCAGAGGTAGGCAGATTTCTGAGTTTGAGGTCAGTCTGATCTACAGAGTGAGTTCTGGAGTACACATAGAAACCCCATAACAAAAATAAAATAAATATCTTATTTAAAAAAAAAAAAACAAAAACGATTCTTGACTGGGTGTGGTAGCTCAGGCTGTTATTTGAAGAACTCGGGAGGAGGCTGAAGCAGGAGGATCTCTTTGAGTTCGAGACCAGCCTGGTCTACATAGTGAGTTCCAAGCCAGCCAAAGCTACACAGTGAGAGCCTGTCTTGAATAAACAAAAACAAGAAAGGTTCTATGGTGAGGCTTTTAGCAGGGGCATCTCCCTCCTACTCCCAGGTGCCACCAGGCGCTACAGCTTCAGGTGACAGAGATTCAGGCTTTAGGAAGAACAAGTGAACAACTGCTTTCTGAGAACCAAGACGTGGTGTGTCACACTGCTAAGGCTCAGCCACCAAAGCCCAGAGAAATACTTCCTCCGCCTGGAACACAAACACAATGTGGGCACTGCGGGCAGTCTACAGTGTGTGCCACAGGAATCGACCTAAACACCCATCACCACAGGCCTAGGAACCAAGGAAATTCATACCGTGGAATACTACACAACCGTGAACATGACTTAACTTTATAGAGCCATGAATGGCTAGACTCGGAGCAGGGGATATGTATGTGCAGCCCAGGCCTTCTCCAGTTCACAGGGCAAGGTCCGTCCTGCCCTGCCACACTCCCAGCCTTGAACAGTTTGTATTTTATAATACTAAAAAAAGAAGAAGAAAAAAAAAAAAAAACTATGAAAGAGGTGTGTGGTGTGCTGTACTAGCTGCAGAAAGTCGCTCTTGGCAGCAAGGTTGAGGCTACAACAGGCAGAAGTCCTGGTCTCTATTTATTTACTTTTTGGCTATAAGTTTTAGTATTACCAAGAAACAGAAAGGAATAGCATCCCTGCCAGCCCAATCCAACGGGAGAGTGGAGGGGACCTCCTGGCCCAGAAGCTGGGCGCCCAGCAGCCTCCGCCCACCCCACAGCTCCGCTCTCTCCCCATCTCCTGTCCCCCACCAGGCAAGTGGGAGCGCCGTGGGTGCGGAGGGGAGCTGCTGACTTGGGCCCTGGCTGCAGCAGCCGGGTGGGGCGCAGAGCCAGCAGGCTGGAGCCAGGCAGCCTCCCGGGCCTCCTCGCAGCCGCTTTTGATAAAGCCCCTCTGTGCGTGGGGTGGGGGCCCGGCCGGCTGGAGCCAGCGCACATCTGGAGGCCAGCAGAGGCCCAGGCAGCCGGCGGCCGACAGCGGCGCCATCCCGAGCCACACGCCCGGCCCTGGGTAAACACGCCCGCGCCCACCCAGCGGCTCACCTTTCGCCCACAAGGCTGCCTTTCTTCTCGGACCCGGGCCCATGCCACCGCGAACATTCCTCCCGGGCACAGGGCAGAACAGGCCTCTCACCCCAAGGCTGGCTGAAATCCGAATCCGAGCAGCCGCAGGTTGAGGTGGAGGGGGGGCTCAGGGAAGCATCTCCTGCTTGCCAGCCCCTGACTGTGGTTCAGACCCCCCCTCCACCCCCAATGGGGACGTGTGGGCGAAGGTGATCCAGGAATTCCTATGGAAGTCAGGGCTGTGATCCGGCTCCGGCTGCGTGCCCTTCGGAAAGTCGCTTGGGCTCTCCGGCCCCAGGCTGGGGGCACACAGCTGTCCTACATTCAGAGGGTCTGATGGGTCCGGAGTTAGCATGAGTGAAGCGATGGGGAAGAAACTGGCTGCAGCCTCGGGCTCCCCAGGCACCTAGTCCCATTGGTCTCCCCCAAGGCCACTCCGTGCCAGACACTAGAGCGAGGTGGTGGAAACTGGGGCACAGGACTTGGAGCTGTGTCATTTCTCAGAGGAGCAGCCCCCCGCCATGGCTGGCAGCTGGCTACCCCAGGACTAGGCTGGGAAACTGACAAGCTTCTAGGTCCCTTCCCCTGGTGGGTCACTACACAGTTCCAGCCGTGGGGACAGCAGGCCCGGGACCTCCCCATCTGCTCCAAGAGGAAACGGGTCTCCTGGCTTCAGCAGTGCACTGTCAGCACATTCTGTCGCCTCCACAATCCTGTTCTTCAGAGAGACTATTACAGAGTGGTGGGATGGTGATGGCCACAAAGGGCTAACTGGAGGTGTGGGAAGCAGCCAGAGCACTTCCTGGAAGAGGGGCCTGGGCTTTCATGTTGAAGGAGGAGAGGGCATGATTGGAGACTGGGCACCTAGCATAGTCTGGACACTTTGTCCAGCCTTCCCAGATGACCTAGGAGGAAACTGAGGCCCAGAGCATGCACTGCTTTATTCACAGGGGAGGGTTAACCAGCCTGGACATCCGGGCATCTTCTTTCCTGTCTGTTTAGTACACAAGTCTACAGTGTGCCGGGTCCCCAATGTCGAAGCATGTGCCTCTTTGAGAGCCGCCTTCTTGCCTCTCGGTCCCGCCCTGGCTCTTCTGGTCTCTGTTTTCCTCCTCTGAGCAACGGCTGGCCTCGTCCTCCAACATGCTTTTCTGGCCAGGGTCCCTGACTGGCCCCCGCATGTGGAAGGTGGGACAACTGAAGGCCGCTGATGGGGAGGGTCCTCCACCTGCTGCCCCCCCTCCCGGTCCCATGAACCTGCTCGCCAGGCTGGAGCCAGCCGCCATCTGGAATGCCGGCCTGTTTATGGAGCCAGGCGACTGCAGTCCTGACCCGGCAAATCTGGAAGCGATTAGCAGCTGGGCCAAGGGGTATTAGGAGTTCTCATCAGTGGTGGGATCCACCGCCCACCCCTGCACCAGTGGATCCCAGGCTATGCTGGGGGGCTCTGAGAAGTCTGTTCTCACCCCCAGCTCCTGCTCCAGGCCAGCAGCTCAGAATCCCACGGTCCACAGTGGCAGGAGCTAGGCCACATGCAGGCCAGCGGTCTGGGCGGAGCTGCGGGCCAGAATCTAGGGCTTTCCCCAGGGAAGAATGTCTTTTCAGAATATGAAAGTAGACAGAAATACTGACTCCATCAGCAAAGCCCAGAGACAGAAAGAGAAAGCCACTGCCACCAGAGTCTGGGGTCTCTTGCTGTGGTGGGAACACTCACTCATGGAAACCAGCCTTCTTCCCTTGTTTCTGGGAGAGAGGGAAGGTCGAAATAGGGCCTCCTGTATCTCAGGCTGACCTCAAACTCTTTATGTAGCTGGGGATGACTTTGAACTTTCGATCCTCCCACCTCCATGGATTACAAACTTGAGCTACCCTGACAGGTTTATGCCTTGTGGGATGGAATCCAAGGCTTTCCCTACACAAGGCAAGCACTCTACCAGCTGCGCTGATCTCCAGCCTTTGCCTTCTTTCTTTTCTTTCAGTACTAGGACTAGGTCCCCGGGATCTGCTTGGGCTGGGCAAGCTCTCTACTTCTGCTGCTGGCTCTTAAACTATCACTGAGGAGCCGGGGCGAGCCTGGAGGCGGTTTCCCGCCTGTTCTCCTGAATTCTGGCATTCTAGGTTTGTGTCACCACCCCTGACCTCTCTCTTCTCATATAGTGATGCCCTCTGTCCTGCCCCTGCCTTAGCCCCAGGATGAATCTGTACTTCTGCTCCTACAGCTCATGAGAGTGAAGCCAGAGGCTGCAGCGTGAAAGGGAGGGTGTCTTGCTGTGCACCCCATATGCTTGAATGTTTCCCACGCATTAATCACATGGGCGGGAGACCCTGTCAGGAGACTGTTCACATCATCACTGTCCCCACGAGAGGAAAAAGACGTGCATAGGTGAGGTACTGCCTGGTGTCACACAAGGTACAGACAGAGCTGAGATCCAGGTTCTGACTGCTGGCTCCCAGTACTGAGTTTAAACATCTTTACCAACTTGCTTCTCCCTGGGCTACAGAGAGTTCCGGAGAGATCTGGTATCTGGACAGGCCTCCAGTGGTGCACAGCTGGCTTGTTTCCATCGTGGGCTTGGCCAGACGACATCTGTGGCAGCGGTGGGGGTGTGGGGGTGTTTCCATTCCCAGAAGGGGCTGTTTGTCACCATGGTGACCATTTCCTGGGCTGAGGGCCATCCTCCCAATGTCCTCCATGGGGAGGTGTTGCTGATGCTGACCTGGACCCCTGCCCTCAATCCCATGTCCTAGGCTTGCTTCCAAGGACCTCAGGGCATGTAGCCATGTGGCTTCCTTCCCTCACACTGAGGCTCTTCACTTCATGACTCCCCCGGCTTCCCTTCCTCATGCAGCCTTCCCCCATCCCAGGCTCCCACTGCAGCCAGAGAGGAGACAGCAGAGGAGGTGGGAGGGGCTGAAGAGCTGGCTCAGCATTGAGAGCATTTGCTGCTCTTGCAAAGGACTCAGGTTCAATTCTCAGCATCCATGCCAGTGATTCACAGTCATCTGTAACTCCCGCCCCAGGAAGTCTGACGCCCCCTTCTGGTCTCCATGGGTCTACACACACACACACACACACAGACGACACAGACACACACACATTAAAATAAAACAAAGCTAAAGTAGAAAAACAGGGCTGGAGAGATGGCTCAGCAGTTAAGAGCACTGACTGCTCTTCCTGAGGACCTGAGTTCGATTCCCAGCATCCACATGGCAGCTAAGAACTGTCTGTAATTCCAAGATCTAACACCCTTACACAGTTATATATGCAGGCAAAACACCAATTCACATAAAATAAAATGAATAAATATTTTTTTAAAAAGTAGAAAAACAAATGAATCATCTCCCACCTGAGCCTCAGCTCAAGACCAATTCCCCCTCTGGCTAGCCTCCCTCTCCCTCCCGTGCCCCCCCCCCCAGGACACAGGTAACCATGACTACAGTTTATCTCTGGCAATGCTTTTCAAGGACTCTTCCCTGTCCCCTGTTCATGTGTCCAAAGACCTAGAGCTTGGCATGTGCCCTAAGAAAACATGATGATCCAGTCTATCATACCATCCACTCAGGCAGCTGAGACAGGGTGATTGCTACAAGGCCTGACCGGAATATAGAGTGGATGAGTGCAAGGACAGCCTAGGCAACTTAATAAAACTTTGTGTCAAAATAAAAAAGTAAACACAGGGCTGGGTCTAGTGGCACACACCCTTCATCTCAGTCAGCCCTTGGGAGGCAGAAGCAGGTGGATCTCTGTGAGTTCAAGCCCAATCTGCTCTACAAAGCGAGTTCCAGAGCAGCCAAGAATACACAGAAAAGCCCTGTCTTGAAAAACCAGAAAAAAAGAAAAGGTGATCGAGAGAAAAAGCAGACTTGCACTCTTTGTCTGCTGGTTGTGGGTGTCCCCGGTAGTAGGTGACAGTGTATGCCCTGCTCACAACAGTTTACTGAATTCCCAGCTCACTCCTCCAAAGTACTGTTATCATCTCTTCTTTTTTTAAAAAAAAAAAAATTATTTTCATTTTATGTGCATTGATGTCTTGCCTGCATATATGTCTGTGTGAGGGTGTCAGATCTTGAAGTTACAGACAGTTGTGAGCTGCCACACGGGGGCTGGGAATTGAACTGGAGTGCTTTGGAAGAGCACTGGCTCTTAACCACTGAGCCACCTCTTCAGCTCATCATCCTGTCTCGCAGATGGGAAAACCGAGGTTTGGAATGGCATGACTGACTAATCCAGACAGAGACCCAGGAAGACATAAACACAGGTCTATGAGGGAAGAAAGGAGGGGTAAGAGAAATCTCAGGATTCCCATGGCCGTGGGAGGCCTGCAGCTTTCTGTCCTCTGGGAAGTGGGGATTTGGGAGCTCAGACTCTATTCCTGAACTTCGTTGCAAGTCAAAAGAGCCCATCACAGCAAGTGACCACACAGCCCCACCACAAGATGACTAACAGTGGGCATGGGGCAAACCTTTGGTTAATTCTGTGGCTGTAGCCAGCCTGGGGATGGGCCCTGCCTAGTCCCCCTCAGCCTTGGGTCCTCCTGGCCCTTGGTGACGCAGCTGTGGCGGTGTTTGGCAACTCCAACTGCCCACAGTTACGACAGCTGGGGGTGGGGTAGCTAGGCAGTCCTAGACTGTGCCAGTGACCCCCTTCTGAGGAACTAGCAAGAATTGGACACCCCCCCTTTCTGAGACTCTATCCCCATGCCTTTCCTGACAGTGACTGTTAGTAAGAACTAGAAAGTCAAGGTCCCGTCTTGCAGGCAGGACCCTACCTATCACCCTAACCATTCTCCCCAGAACCAGATGCCACCTAGCCTTTTCCTTTTTTTTTTTTTTTTTTTTCCCTGAGACAGAGTTACTATGTAGTTCAGGCTGGTTTTTACTATGTAGCCTAGGTTGGCCTCAAAGTTCTGGAAATTCTTTTGCCTTCACCTCTCCAGTGCTGGGATTAAAGGCATGAGTCACCAAGCCTCGCACAGCTGGTACTTAGTACCAAATAAGGAAATGAAAAACTACACAGTAGCTGGGTGTGGCTGAGTACACCTGTAATCCCAGGTGGTTCATGAGTTTAAGGTCAGCCTGGGCTACATGAGATCCTCTTTAAATAAAGAAATAGGAAAGAAAAACTGAACAAAGGAATATAGTCATTTACCCCCCAAACCCTGCATCCCCCAAATAGCTGCTAAACACCTGTTGTGTGGTGGGTACCAATCTTAGCCCCAGGGTTGTGGCCGTGTACAGAACACTCCAGTGCTTAGCAACTGCACCGCTGTGGATGGTGCAGTGAGGGGTGGGTCACCCCCACAGGGCAGGTGAGCACCAGCTCAGGCACAGCTCTGGGGCTAAGGGACAGGGACCTTCAGTTTGAGCAGGACATTCCTTATGAAAAAAACGGAAACCCTCAAGGCTCTGAGCAAGTGCCTGGTCAGGAAGGTCCCTGAGGAAGTGACGTGTGTGCAGAACTGGGACAGGGCAGATCTGTAGGCCACTGGAGGAAGAACTTTCCCAGCAGGGGCGAAGCTGGGGCAAAGGCAGGAAGACAGTCGCCACCCCTGGGAGCCGGTGGTCAGTGGGAACGCCCCTCGGCCTTGGGTTTCTCCTCTGTGGAGAGGGAGCAAGGGCCTTTCAAACAGACACCAGGAAACACCTCTGCAAGCTGCTGGGATCCCCCAGGGCCAGGTACCTTTCCCCCAGCAGTCCGGTCCCCAGCTGCCTCAGTCTGAATGAATGGCAGGCAGGTGTGTGTGGGGAAGGCCTGCCTGTGGCTCACCGCCTTCCAAGAAGCCTCAGTTTCCCCATGTGTGGAGAGATAAGGCTGATGTCCTTGTCTCCTCTGAAGCCTCATTTGGACTGAGGTGAAAGAGGTGGAGGTGTGGGTGGAGCAGACTCCACTCTCTGAAGAGGAAATGCTGCTCAGTCTCCTGTACAAAAGGAGGAAACTGAGACCACAGAAGCAGCAGTGAGGCGGGTTCTGGCCCTTGCTGGGCGCTCACACTCGACTGGGCATTGAGCCGAGCCCTTTGACCTTAGCTGCTTGCCTGGTTCTCTCAGCAGGCAAGATAGGAAGCAGCCACTGGGACCCAAGCTCTGTGAGCGAGGAAGTAAGTGGAGGCTTAGAGGAAAGCCAAGGCCATGGTCAGGTCATGGGGAAGCCGGAAGGGCCAGCTGGACTCCGGACCCAGGGTCTCAACCTGAAGCTGGCTATGCAGGCAGGATGAGGAACACACACACTCACACACACACACACACACTCTCACACACACACACACAAACACAAATATACACACACAAACACACACTCACACACACAAACACACATATATACACAAGCACACACACAAATACACACTCCCACACACACAAACACACACACACACAAACACATATATATACACAAGCACACACAAACACAAACATACACACACAAACACACACACACTCTCACACACACAAACACAAATATACACACACAAACACACACTCACACACACAAACACACATATATACACAAGCACACACGCAAATACACACTCCCATACACATTCACACACACACACACACACACACACACACACACACTTGTGGGTGTGGTCAACAGGTCCTTGTCCTATTCAAGGGCTGTGAAATGAGCAATTACAGGAGTGAGATCTAGGAGAGGCTGGTTTCATGTTTTCTTTCCTGCAGGGTCTCATGTAGCACAAGCTGGCTTAAAATTCACTTTCTGCTCTGTATGATTTTTGAACCTCTGAGCCTCCTGCCCCCACCTCCTGAATATTGGGATCCCAGGCATGCACCACCACACCTGGGTTACCATGTACATTTTGATTGTTGTTTTTGAGGCAGGGTCTAACTGTACAGCCCAAGCTGCCCTTGCTCACGGCATTGTCCTGCTTCAGCCTCCAGAGTTCTGCGGTGCCTCAGTTTCATGTTTGGTTTTGGTTTTTGTTTTTCAAGACAGCGTTTCTCTGTGTAACAGCCCCGGCTGTCTTGCAGTTCATTTTGTAGCCTAGGCTAGCCTCACACTCACAGAGATCTACCTGCCTCTGCTTCCCAAGTGCTGAGATTAAAGGCGTGTGCCATCACCGACAGGCCAGCTTCATGTTTTATACCTGGATAGCCCAACACAGCTGGGGAAGGCCCCCAACCTTCATACACCCCAGCAGCCCAGAGCTCATTCATTCAGCAGAAATAACAACACAAAACTAGCAATAAATGTAAATAGATTAACTCAGCAAGACCTTGTCTCAAAAAGGTAAGAAGGGGCCAGGTGTGGTGGCTATACCTTTAATCCCAGCACTTGTGAGGCAGAGGCAGGTGGATCTTTGTGAGTTCAAGACCAACCTGATCTGCACGGCTAGGCATATGGAACACTTCCACAGCATACACAAGGCTCTGCTTCTGACCTCCGCTCTGCATAAGCAAACACAGTAAGAAATATCCTCAGTTGTTGGGCAAATATTTATAGAGTACTTAATCTGTTAGAAATGCTGCTTTAGACTCGAATGAGAGTAGATTAAAAATAAGGTCTAATGAGGACAGAAAATTGGGGGCCAGGGAGAGACTCACAGGTGCCGGTGTGGAAGGTGACAGTCTGGAGCTGGGAGAGGCCACTGTGATTGATTAACTGCCTGGTGGGGGAAGGGCGGGTGGAGAAAGGTCTGTCAGCTAGGCCACCCTGGAGCATAAACAGGACAGTCACCGGGTAGATGTGCTGGTTTTCCAGCAAAGCCAGCTGGGGTGGGCTGGAGATGGGGGCTTCCTCCAGCTGCTTGGGCCACCCAGGGTACAGACTAAGCCCCACTCTGGGAAGACTGTGAGTCACTGGCCCAGACTCAGCCACTGCTGTACTGGTTCTTTGAGCCCTGTTGTTAGGATAATTTTCCTCCCATTTTATGGAAATGAAAACCAAGGCTTAGAGACATAGAGTAAGCAGTCTGGGGCCCGCGCAGCCAGCCAATGGCAGGCCAGCAGTTTGCAGTTAGTACTGCCTCTTAGGGGCTGGAGATTGGCAGGCTTCAGTCTGCTATGTGTCTTTATGCATGATCCCTCCCCATCACAGGATCTTAGCTGCTTGTCTGGGGAACAGCACGTTAGGGCATAGTCAGGACTTTCTGTTTGGGTAACACTGTGTGGACAATTCCTCATCTTTACAGTGACCCTGTTTAACAGAAAAGGAAACTAAGGCACAGAAAGGGGGTGTTTGTGGTGTTGGGGCCTCCCAGGGGCTTGAGGTTAGTTCATTAGATCATTGGATGGTAAAGTCCCAGAATGGGGAAATCTGAGACAAGGAAACTCGGGTAGTGGTGGGGTCAAGGACACCCAGTTGAACTGGGGGACAGTGATCAGACCCAGGATGGGGGACCCAGTCCCTGTCTCCTCCATGCAGCCTGGTTCCTGAGTGACAGAACTGTGGAAATCCCTGTGTCTCTCCTCAGGCTTGGCCTGGGCCCTACCCAAACAAACAGGAAATGCCAGGTGGTCCCACCCCCACCAGAGCCGTGGGAAGGCTCTGGAAGACTGCTGTGATGTGATGCAGGCAGAACTCCAGCTCTGACCCAGCTTGTGTGGAGCCTGGGCCCAGGAGGGCTGCCTGACCTCGGGCAGGGCCTGCCCCGACTCTGCGCCCCTGTCTCCCCATTGCTAGTCACAGTTCTGGCAAACAAACTCAGCTACCTTTGAGCTGTGTGACCTCGGCAGTGGCTCTAGTCCTCAGAAGACCAGCTTTCTCTTTCATGCTTCATCCACTGAGTCACTTGTGACCTAAGACATGGGGGAGGGGAAACCTGGGCTCTAAAAAGACAGCGGTCACGGCCACTAGGGACAGTTGAGTGTTAGAATGCATGCGAGAGCCTGTGGGTTCCAAAACCTTTTCCACAGCTCCACACACACACCCACACAAACTACAGGGCCTCTGAAAATGGTTTCCAGTTCTTTCCTGGGCCACTCTGCTCCTCCTATGCCTCAGTTTCCCCTCTGTAAAGGAGGTCAACCTGTGATTTGTTTATTTCTGGGAGTCACTGGCAGTTCAGAAGATGGCCATGGCAGACAGGGGGATGGAAAGTTTACCTCCCACACATAGTGAATTTGAGGCCAACCTGGACAGCATGAAACCCTATCTCAAAACAAAAGGCCTCCTCCCCTTAATCAGAAAAATGCCTTAGGGGTTCTAGGGGCCTGGCCCAGACACTAGGTGCACTGACAGCGGAACTGTGTAATGGGCTATGGCTGAACCTTGTTGAAAGAATAACAGGTTCATACCTAGAGAATAGAGCCATAGGCAGCTAGGGCCATGGCTGCTGACAGAGGCAATCTCTGTCTCGTTCTGGGGGTTTGGCTTCCTCCCACAATTGGCACCTGCACAGAGCCCCACCAGTCTGTCCTCAACTCCCAGATTTCTTTTGTCACCATTCAACATCTAGAGTAGGATCGGGTGTACAATAGGTGCTCAGTGTGCATCAGCCATTGCCCTGATTCAGGGTCCCTGCTGCAGAGATGCAAGGACTTTCTTCCCACCAAGCTCTGCTCACCCCTGCAGAGCACTCACTGCCCTGAGCTCCAGGTCCCCTCCCGCCCTCTCCTCAGACCCACATGTTAGGAACTGGGGGTAGCTGAGGGTTTGTTGGGTGCACTGGACACAGGGCTTTGGGAACTCTGGCTTTGTGGATTTGGTAGGAGCCACGGGGACTCTGAGCACAGGAGCAATGTGGTCTGACTCAGCTTCTCCATCCCATGTGCCCTGGAGGGCACAGGGTAGGACCAAGAGGAGGTGAGGGCTACTATCCCAACTGGCAGTTGTCTGATTGTCTTGAGACAAGATCTATATAGCTTGGCCTGGAACTTGCTGTGTAGACCAAGCTGGCCTCGAACTCACAGAGATCCACCTGCCTCTGCCTTCTGAGTGAGGGAGGTGTGTGCCACTGAGGCCGGTGCTTTCCTTCAGTTTTTTTTTTTCCAGACAAGGTCTTACTTCTCAGCCCTGAATGTCCTGGTATTCACTGTGTAATCCCCCACTGGACTCAAACCCTTGGCAATTCTCCTGCCTCTGCCTCCAGAGTACTGGGACTATAGGCAGATGCTCCCATGCCTGGCTTTGAGGTAGGACTTCTAAAAAGGCTATCCAGGATGATCTGGAACTTTTTATTCAGCTGCTTCAGCCTCCCCCAGTAGCTTAGATTACAGGCCTGTGCCATCAACATAGCCCTCAGCTGTCTGCATCCTGCAGAGAGGGCCTCCTGGAGAACCCCAGGCTCAGGCACAGATACACCCAGGGCAAGCCTGGAGAGTTCCTTCCTCTAGGCCAGCTCTGAGGGTCGTGAGAAGAGCCTTCACTTCTGTCCCTGCTGTGGATGTCACACCCCTAAGCTTCACTGTGAGAACACAGCCTCTTAACCTGGTCAGGGCCTGGCCAGTGCTGTTACCAAGCAAACAATAATAGACTATAACTATAAATCATAGTGAGAAAATTCTGCAGCCTGAGGCTGCTGAAGAGAGATGATGGCCACCGCCATCCTCCAGCTGAGAACAGGGGTGAGGGAGAGGAGCGTGACCGCCTGAGGTCATGAGGTAACAGGACTGTGTTTGAAAGCCCATAACCACCTCTGTTTCAGAAACAGGCTGCTCAGGAGCTGCAGGTAGCTGGTCTTGTAAGACAAGCTAGGAAACTGAGGCTTCATAGGCTCATGGTTCTGCCCTTAAATGTAGGGAGAAAGGCTTTCCTGGGTCCCCCTTACATCCCCCACAAGCTGGGGGCTCTGGGCCCCTGCAGGAAGTGCCCTAGGCTGGGACAGGCCGCTGCTTTGATCAGCTTTATGAGCCTTGGCTGTTTATGGAGTGCCCGGCCCCCACCCTGCCACCCAGGGCTGTGTCCTGTCAGTGACGCTCAGAGATATTAGCTGTCCCCGGAGAGTCTGCTGCCGGGCCTCAGCCCCATTTCCTCCAGCCTGGCCCTTGGTCTTGGCTCCTGGGAACAGAGCAGCCTCTCAGACAGATGTAGGGGTGGAGTGGAGTGGGGTCCTGGAGCTCAGAGCTCATGCCCACCTCTGTCTTTGCCCTTATTGCCCTGGCTGGCCCTGACCCTTGTCTACCATGTTTCTGTTCGGGGTGCTTCACTCTCCTCCCACAATGCATTAGGCCTCCCCTGCCCATGTGACTACAATCAATCAATTTGATTCTCCATCTTTGTGTCCAGACTGGAAGGTTCTCATGTGTTCTGTTTTGTTTTTTCCTTCCTATGGACCTTCTGACTTCCTATTCAGGGCAGAGACCTCACTCACCCTCCAGTAGTGGCCCAGCTTGTAGCTGACACACAGTAGGTACTCTTCAAACCGATGCTTCTGGAGTGAGGATACAGTCTCAGGCTGGGTGTAATCACAACACTCAGGAGGCTGCTGCAGGAGAGTCTGAAGTCCAAGGTGTTTGAGTTGGAGGCTAGCCTGGGCTACATGAACCCCTGTTTTATCCTCTCCGGAGAGAGAGAGAGATGGGAAGAGGACTCAAGCCTTCCTTGGGGACAGACCTGTAGAAAGCCTCAAGCAGCATCATAGGAAACTTCCATGCAGGGCCTGGAAAAGCTATTGGGATGCTGAGCTGCCCACAAGAGCCTGCAGCTCCTTTATGGATAAGGGAACAGGGTAGAGAGGCAACCGGTTGTCCAGGGCCCCAGACCCCATGGCCTCTTCCCTAGGCCCTGCCCCCAGTCCCCGCCCCACCACCAGCTCACACCTGTGTTAGCGCTGGACAAGAAGCTACAGGTTCAGACGTCTGACCAGCTGGGCTGGTTCCGGGCACGCATCTGAGGGCACTTTCCTAGGGGCGATGCTGGGGGGATGCTTGTGTACACCTGCCCTGCATCTGCCCCTCCTCCCTTCCCCCAGCCACTCAGGCCCTATGGTTCCCTCCCAAGGCCTCCACACCCACAGGGCACAGTGGCAGTCTATTCTCAGAAACACTCACCATCTTATCCTGCAGTGTGTTCTGTGACCAGAGGAAGGTGGTGTACAGATGGCTTTGGGAGGGGGCAGCAGATGGGTGCTGACTCCACCAGCAGCACCTCCCCATCACCCAGCCAGCTGTGACCCTTCACCTCTGGGGGGTTGGGGGGGTGCTTGCACACAAACACCTGCCAGGACAGGCTGTCTCTCTGCTCTCCAGCCACCTGATGGTCTCTAATTCTAGTTGAGTCAGTGGAAGTCCTGAAACAGGATAGGGCACCCGCCCAAGTTCATATAGCAAGCAGAATCTGAATCCAAAATCCAATTTCTTTTCACTTCCTCCAACTTCTCCTCCTGTAGGGAGTGGGTGTCACTTCAGTGGTTTACTGAAGCCTACTACATACTGGCATTTAGCCATGAACAAGTCCATTCAATAGACAGGGACTTGTGGAGTCTTGTGCACGGTCTGGGGACACTCATGACGAAGGCTGACCTGATGTTCCAGCAGGGGACAGAGAATCTGTTAGCACAGTAACAGTGATGTCACCTCAGATAAAGAGGGAGGCTATGCTGTGGGGGTGAGGGCACAGGGGTAGGTGGGCTACTGTGAGGATCCAAGCTAAGACAAGTGAGTGTGGCAGGGGAGGGGGATGGGAGGCTGAGGAGCCTCAGACTGCATGATGGTAACCCTAGGCTTCCCATCTCTCAGGATGGCTGGCCTTCAGCAAGCGTGGGCTCCCCAGCCTGTGGAAAACAAGTATTATGCCTGGTGACATTGGCTGAGTCAGGAAAGTCACAAGTTCAAGGCCTTCTTGGGTAATTTTGTGCGACTTTGTCTCAAAATAAAAATAAATAAATAAATAAAAAGAGTCTGGTACATATCTCAGTAGTAGAATTCTTAGGCTCCATACCCAGCTCCAACAAATAAATAAACAAATAAAGGACTGGGCACCTGAGAGGCAGAGGCAGGTGGATCTCTGAGTTTGAGGCTAGCTGGGTCTACAAAGCTAGTTCCAGAACAGCCAAGACTACACTGAGAAACTCTGTCTTGAAGAAAAATAAAACAGATAAGCAAATAATTAAGTGAGGGCTAGAGAGATGGCTGTGTGGGCCGAGTGGCTACTAAGCTAAGGACCAGAGTTCAGATCCCCAGCACCCACATAAGAAGGTGAGGTGGCCCAGCCTGTATTGCCAGTGCTCCGAGGGGCTGGCTAGCTGAGACAGGGATTCCAGAGCCGAGGCAGGTGAATGACAGTGGAGTGGAGGGTGGGGTGGGGTGAGGGGGTTGTGACCGGCTGAGTAGGCAAACTCCAGTTTAGCTAGAGAGATCTTGCTTCAATATATAAGTGGAAAGTAATGGAGGAAGATATTCCTTGTTGACCTCTGGCCTCTGCACACACACACACACACACACACACACACAGAAACTAATTAAAGGGTAGAGTTTTGCAAACTAGCTTGCTAGCTGTGTGGCCTTGGGCAAATTCCTCAGCCTCTCTGTGTGAAGTTTCCTTGTACAAAAAAAAAATGACTCTTCTTCACAGGGATAGCCCAGGGTCTGAGCAGCTGGCACTTTATACTCTTTTATTTTACAATTTTTATTTTCTGAGATGACAAAGGGTTTTACTCAGCAGCCTAGGCTGAGCTATAACTCAAAGCAATCCTCTTGCCTCAACTTCCTGAGTCTAGGAGTCACACACTTGAACCATCTCACTTGGCTTCTTTTGGCTTATTTTATAAATCCGTTTTATTTATCATTTAGTTTTTGGAGATAAAGTCTCTCTATGTAGCCCTGGCTATCCTGAAGCTGAAGCTGGCTACGTAGAACAGACTGATTTTAAACTAAGAGAAATCCTCCTGCCTCTGCCTCCCAAGTGCTGGATTAAAGATGTGCCCCACTATGCCTGGATATTTTACAATTAAAAAAAGAAATTTATTTATTTAATGTATTTTGAGATTTTGCCTACATATATGTCTGTATGAGGGCATCAAATCCCCTGGAACTGAAATTACAGATAGCTGTGAGCTGCCATGTGGTTGCTGGGAACCCTGGATCCTCTGATAGAGCAGTCAGTGTTCTTAACCTCCAGCCGTATTTTACAAGTTCTTTTTTTTTTTTTTTTTTTTTTTTTAATGGAGTATCTACAGCATACCTGGGTGTGCCTTGAGAACGGGACGTACAGAGGTGACCAAGGGGACATCACCACCTTCTGAGGTCCAGCCACCCCGCCTCCCGGCCACACTGACACCTGCTACAACAGGGTCCCCAAAGCCACTGGAGCTGATGCCAGCCGAGCTGGAAGAAGGCTCACCCAGGACAGTGTTTTATTCATTAAGGTCCTGGCTGCAGAGCTGACTTTCCCAAGCAGTTGGCCCTTCCTTGCTGTCCTGCCCGGCCTTTCCCTGGCCAGTCCCAGCTCTTCATGTGTAAGTCCCCAGGACTGGCCCAGAGGACACTGGGGACTAGTCCAAGGCACCCAGTGAGCACAGTCCACAGGCAGGGACCACACCCTAGGAGTCCTCAGACCAAGCCAGAGCCCCTGAGGGACAGGGTGGAGAATGGACCCCTTTGACCTGGATGAGGCTTGAACTAAATGTCCTAACCCACAAGCTTTCCATCCATACCCAGACTGTCTGGTTTCCATGGCAACAGCCACCTCCCTGTTACCCCACCCTTTCTGCTCTGGAGCACCTGCAGGCTGGGAGTACCTACCTGAGCCTGTTGAAAGCAAGGGAAGGGACAGCAGGTGTGGGCCTCACAGGAGGAAGCATCCCAAGGAGCTGAGCCCCGGGGACCTTCAGGGCTCCTTCAGGCAGACCTGCCTGGGAATGCTCACTCTGTGGCTAACCCAGCTTGCTCACTGCACACAGGTGTGAAGACAGAGGGTAGATGCTCTTCCCTTTCTGGGTCCTGGATTCTCGGAAGTAAAAAAGAAGCCAGAGCTAATGCCAAATGTCCCTGTGTGACATGAGCCAAGCATTTGTCACACCTGCATTCCTCACACAGGTGTAAGAGACAGGGCCACCAACCAGGCCAGCAGGACCAACTGGAGCTCAGGCTTCTTGGCTTCAGGGGCCACAAGATCCTACAGATGGAGGTTGGGGGGAGGGCAAGGTTCATTGATGGCTTTGCAGTAACTGTTGTTGTTTTAAAATTTTTATTTAATTTTATTTTATGTGCATTTGTGTTTTTATTTGTATTACATTATGTGTTTTGCCTGCATTCATGTCTGTGTGAGGGTGTCGGATCCCCTGGACTGTAGTTACAGTCAGTTGTAACCTGCCATGCAGATGCTGGGAATTGAACCTGGGTCCTCTAGAAGAGCAAACAGTGCTTTTAACCACTGAGCCATTTCTCCAGCCCTGTAACAACGGTTTTTGCTTTTTAAAGACAGGGCTGAAGTCGGATGTGGTGATGCACGACTCTGATCCCAGCAGTGAGGAGGCAGAAGCAGGTGTATCTCCGTGAGTTTGAGGCCAGCCTGGTCTATAGCCAGAGCTATTATATAGAAAAACCCATCTCATAAAAACAAAACAAAAGACAGGGTGACCTGGAACTCACTATAATCCTCCTGCCTCAGCTTCCCAGCCTCTGAGATTATAGAAGTGCATCACCAACTTTATTTATTTATTTTTTTTCCTGTGGCAGGGTCTGCGGTCCAGATGAGCTTGACCATCTGATTCCTTGATTCTAACTCCCAAAACTCGGCTCATGAGGTGTTCAGTAACACACACAGCTTATTTAGTCCTGGGGATTGCAGGGCTTTGTGCACCCTAGGCAAACACTCTACCAACTGAATCATACCCCTACCCCTCCCTGCAGCCATTGTCACTGTGCAGCTGAGGGGTAGCTGGGGAAGAATGGATGAGCTTCACGGAAGACGGAAGGACTGAACGGCGTCAGTCCTGGACAGCTGACTAGGTCAGGAAGGAAGCCGGAAGCCAGACCAACAGGGTGTCCAGGTCCAGCTCTGGCCTCAACCTGCCCACACATCCTCAGGGGTGAGCTGTCTGAAAAGGCAAAACAATCCTTGAAAACCTTTAAAGAGTGGGAAATGCACAACAGTGTATCTCCACCGGCCCCTGTTCTTCCGATCTTGACTTGCAGATGCTCCCTGAACACACCAAGCACATTCCAGCCCTAGGGCATTTGCACTTGCCGTTCTCAGGCTGGAAGCTTTTCCTGTCCCTCAGGTGTCTACAGGCCTCTCTCCTCCTCCTCACTCCCTTCAGGAATCTGCTCAAATGGTTGGCCTGAGTCTATTATCCTGAGCCCTCTCCTCCTTTGGCTCGCACCACTTCTGAAGGTGAGACCCTTCTGTTTGGTTTCAAGGCTGCCTACCAGCTCCCTGTCCCTGTAAAGCTGAAGTCCAGTGTCAGGAACTTCACCTGCAGCCAGATGTGGTGACTCACGCCTCTTGTCCCAGCACTTGGGAGTTAAAGGGAGGAGGACCTGAATGAGTCTGAGGCTATTCTGGGTTACAGTATCAAGTTCCAGGACAGCCAAGGCTACGTGAATGTGAAGAGACCCTGTCTCAAAACAAAAAGAGTTTGGGACCATCTGGATTACAGAGAGACACTTTATTGAAAAATAAAAAACAAACAAACAAACAAAAAACCCAAAAGAATAAACAATCAAAAAACTACTCATTGGGACCAGGTGTGACGCATACCTTTAGTCACAGCACTAAAGGTGCTGGAGGCAGAGGCAGGAGGATCTCTGTGAATTCCAAGCCAACCAGGGATACATAGTGAGATCCTACGTTATAAACAAACAAATAAATAAAATCTTATTCTCTGGAACATAATATATGCATAGTAAATATTTGTCAGCTGAATAGAAAGGAATAGAAGGTGCTAGAACAGACCAGAGCTCACATTGGAAGGGAAAACGGAAGAACAGAGCACAGTGAGCAAATGTGATGCACCCACTGTGAGAAGCCACACACCCCACTCTGAGGATCCATATACCCCACTCTGAGGACCCACACACCCGACCAGGGCTGTGTTGGAGGCTCCAACAGAGTAGCTGGGACCTTGCCAATGCTACCTCAGCACTCGAGGGCATCACAGGGGATCTTCCCTGTGCCTGGCCCTGCAGGCTGCCTGGCCTGAGCCTAGGGCTCTTTGCCCTGTCTGCTCAGCTCCTGACCCCCTAGCAGGTCAGAGGTGGTTCTGGTCTGGATATGGAGAGGCAGTAAATGTCCAGATGAGGGCAAGTCTTGGTGAGTCACTGGCTGAGGTCTGTCCAGAATCCCACATCCCACAGGTCTATCATGGGGAGATGTCTATCACAGGAGACAAGCTGGTGTGTGTGTCGCTATGTGTCTGTTGTGTGTTTGTGTGTCTCTGTGTGTGTGTTGCTGTGAGACAAAGCACCAGGGCTTGGGTCCTGAGCACCCTTGGGGGCTGAGCAGGGTAGAAGCCTGTAGGGCTGGGGCGCTGTGGCTCCTGCAGCCCAGCCCCTCCTTCCCAACCATTCACTGCAGCCTTGGGGGGACACAGGTGCATCCTCCCCCAAATCTACAGGAAATCTAATCAGGTCTCAATACCTCTGAGGTTCCTCTATTCAGGACCCTCCAAGGCTCCCATCTGTCGGAGATCCAGAGTCAGATCCTGGTCAGCCTTCCTGATTGCTGACCCTGCGCCCCATTTTCTTCTTCTCCCAGATCCAGCCACACTGGCCTTAGCCACCTCCATATTTTGTCAGTCATAATCCTGCCCCAGGGCCTTTGCACCAGCTGATCCTGCTGCCTTCGACTTCTCTGATGACCTTGTCACGGCACAGCCCATTCTAAACCAGCAGCTCTTGGGGAGCAGGTGGGCAGTCTCCCCTCTGTTCACTTCCATCGTGGGTGTTCAGGGCTGGGTCTGACCACTGCAGGTTCTCAGTACCATCTAGGCAAGCGAATGAGAGGAAAGACAGGCTGGAGGAAATGGAATAGAAATAGGAAGGTCCCACTCGAAAGGACAGGTGATGAGAAGGATTCTCTGAGATAACAGTAATCTAGCCCTTTGCAATGGTCCGGAGAGAAGACACCACAGTGCAAAGGGCCTGAGGTGGAACCTGATCCATAAACTCTGGAAACACAAAACTGTGACGCAGGACTGTGTGTGTGGCTGGCCAAGAGGGAAGCACCCTCAAGGATTGAGGGGGTTATAATCCGGGAGTGCCAGCACCCCACTCTGATACCGCTGGGTGGTTTTGAATCTGTTCTGTCCAACAAAGCCTAAGACAGAGGCTTCAGCTCTCCACAGCCTCCCCTCCTGGCTCCACCCTGGCTCCCCAATTTCCCGCCTGGTTTGGCAACAACTGGAAACACTGACTCAGGAGTCTTGGCCTCGGGTTCTGCAGCCATGTCCTGGCGGCTGGGCTGGTGCCAGCCTTTGCCTGATGAGTAGCCTCCAGCCCAGCATCCACTCAACGTGGCCAGGGGCTCTCCCTTCCCACGGCAGATGTTTCACAAACTGAGCTGTGGCCCAGTCTATCCAGGACCCTTTACCAAGGATGTGTCAGGCTGACCTCATCTTCCAGGGCTATTTATAGAGGCTTCGGGAGCAAAAAACGCTTGTCACACAGAACTGGTGCCCTGAGGACAGGCTGTTTCTGAGCTAAGCGTCACAGGGGAAATCAGGAATTGTGCCTCTTTGGGTAACCCTAGGCAGAAAGGACCCCAGATTACAACCGCAGAGCAGGAGTCCCTTCCATCCAGAGTCCCGAGTTCCCAGGCAGTCACAGGAGGAGAGCAAGGTGGACAGCTGGGACAAAGGAACTTCCTGGGGGCCATGTGCTTCTCCCTATTCAATAATCAGCAAGATCCATCCACAGTGGCAGGGCTGAGAGGCCAGAAGGTAAGAATCTTGCCATGGCAACCTGATTTTGATCACCAAAACACAGGGCAGAAGGAATTGACTCCTGAGGGCTGTACCTCTAACACACAGATATACCAACAATAATAACAATAACACCTACTGGGGTGACATGGCTTGTGTTCTAAGCCACACTCAGTGGCTTCTTAGCTGTGCATACCTCAGTAAATGTCTCTACCTCTCTGGACACCCCTTCCCAGGTTATTTTGCTCAAAAACATTCCTGTGGTTTTCCCTGAGCTACAGATGTACAAGGTCTCAGCCGTGCACAGGGCTTGTAGATTCCACCTGGTACCATACTGCAGCCTCGCCCATGGCCAGTCTCCAGTCACACTGTCCCTGCCATAGTTAAGAGGCAGAGTCAGTTCCACTCTGGGAGTCCACATGTGACATGGCCACAGTTAGTATTTCTGGCTGAGTGCATGATGGGTCTGGGGACCTCACCAGCACAGCCATATTGGCCTTCCATGACCTGGAGTCCAGGTAGTTTTAGAAAACTGTCACCTGCTTTAGATTTAGGACCTTCTGCTGCAGCTAAGGTGTGGAATTTCCAAAGTGAGCGTCACTTCCTCCACTGGGCAGCTCATTTCTCCTGGCCCAGGGCTGGAAAGGAGACTGCAGAGCTCCAGACTCCTTTTGTTCCTAGATCCATCCTAACCAAGAACACAGGGCTGGGGAAACCTTTCCTCCTGTATCACAAAGGGGTCTGCTAAACTGGGCACACCGCCAGCACACCCCTATAGTCCAGCACTCAAGATGACCAGGAGTTCAAGGCTGGACTGAGTGACATGAGACCCTGTCTCAAAAACAAAATGTTAAACACACGGCTCCATTGTTTGATGTGGAAAGAGGGCCAGAGAGGTGAACCAGCTTTCCCCATGTCACCCAGCCAGGGAGGGATGGAAGAGGCTGGCATACTGATGAAGGCTGTGACACTCTGACCTCTGACCTCAGCTTCCCCTGCAGATGGCACCTGGGGAGTGCCATCTTGAACCCAGCTTGAAGTCAAACTCCTTCTCTCTTGAACCTTCCCCTCCCCCCTTCTCGTCCATTCTCTCCTCCCCTCCCTCTTCCTCCTCCTCTCTCTACCTCTTTTCTGCCTTCTAGTTAGTTTGGAATCCAGCAGCCCTGAGGCTCTCACATTAGCCAGTACAACAGGTAAATTCCATCTTCAAGGCCTCAGTTTCCTCCTCTGATGAATGGGTCAACACAGCCCCCCTCCATTATCCAATTCTGAGAATCTCAACACCATGAGTGCTTTATTGCTCCTTTTTTTTTTTTTCCTTGTTTGTTCAAGATAGGGTTTTTCTGTGTAGCCCTGACTGTCCTGAAACTCACTATGTAAACCAGACTGGTCTCAAACTCACAGACAGCCTCCTGCCTCTGCCTCCCAGGTGATCAGACAAAGGGTGTTTGTCATCATGCCAGTGCCATAGCTGCTTTTAACAGCATTAGCTGGCAATTCCTGAGTTCAGCACAGACTGACAGGACTCTACTGTTAGACACTGACCCAGACAAGATCTGGAGGGAAATGATCAGCCAAACCCTGATGTGGCTGGGTGTGGTGGCGCATGCCTGGCACTGGGATCCCAGCACTTGGAAGGCAGAAGAATCAGAAGTTCAAGGGTAACCTGTCTCAAAAACAAAGGCAGATGGACTTGCCTGAAACGTTCCCAATGGTGCCAGTCTCCATTTTCAATGGTCAAACCATGGATATAACTCAGATACCATTGACTGGCCAGTGGGTAGACAAAATAAAGGTTTATTGGTAAAATGGCACATTCTTCATCAACTAAAAACAGCTGAGCAAAAGGTGCTTTGTAAATTGAGGCAAGAAGGTCACCACCAAGTCACTGCATGGCTGACTGTGTATAAGCTGCCAGTCACAGAGGCCTCCACACTGGAGCCCATGGTAGCCCCACAGCAATGAAGAACAGGGAGCTGGAGTGTAGGTTGGACAGAGCATCTCAGGTGAGAGCTTCTTTTTGTGATGATGGGAATATTCTGGAACTGAAGAGAATCTGCATGGTACTGTAAAGGTGATGCCACTCAACACATTTACCTCACTCACCTGGGGGAATTAAAGCTCCCTTCGGGGCTTGGCTGGCCTAACAAGCAGCTTGGGAAGCCAGCTTCAGCCACCATCGCCATGTCAGAAAATCAACTCAGTACCTGTCAGCAAACTTAGCATGAGAGGCACATTTGGGAGTGCAACTTCCCAGTCACCCTCAGTGACGCCATGCTGGCTCAGTGGCTGTGTACATGGTGCCACAGGGGAGTCAATGGTTCCTGGTCATTTTGGGAAAAAGACATTTCCCGTCACCACCACTTCAAGTGCACAGAGGCCCTGATGACATGTGGCTATGAGTGTCAAGAGAGAAAGCACAAACTAGCTCAGCCAGGGCCACCAGGGAATGGTGACAAAGCTGGAGATGAGTTGGATGGCTCCAACTGGGACTTGTACAGTCCTGTGTGATGCCCATCATGTCTCCCTACCTCTCTCCAGCATTTGTCCCTTGTTCCCGGACCACACCTAGAACACATGGCTTTGCCTTGGGACCTCTGCATGCGCTGCTTGTCTGCTGCACATGATGTCTGGGCTGCATCCCTCTCACTCTTTCTATCTCTATTTAAACAGATCCTTCTCGCCTCCCTGTCCCAAGGGACCTTTATGTTCCCTGTTATCTACCCCACTGACACTCCAGTACGTTCCCACCCAAAATCATCTTTGATCTGTGTCTACTTTCTGCTCCCCACCCCAGACATGGGTTCCCTGACATCCAGGCTACCTGCTTACCTTCACCTAGTTTCCGGCACATATCAGGTACTCAAGACACATCTGTAGATGTCAGAAACAAACTAATAAATACATGCATGAGTAAATGAAAACTGCTCCTTTGTAAAGAAGAGGAGCCCCAGGCCTAGAGAAGACTAAGGTCTCCTTGAGGACATGCAGAAAAGGGGGACCCTGGGGCTCCCTTTCATCCCAGGCATCACCCCAGACACCCTCAATAACTATGGGCCGCAAGCAGACAGGAGACCAGTGAAGGCTCAAGGACTCCTGTGCACCTGTGATTCTTTCCCTGTAAGGTCTACCCACTGAGCTCTCCAGCCACATCCTAGCTGGGCAAGCCTCAGCTCAGGTGACCCATTGGGACATTCACTAACAGGTAAATGTAGGGACTGGATGGAACAGAGTGCCAGGCAGCATCAAGATGACTGAGCTTCTAAAATCCATGCAGGAAGTGAGCAGAGGGAGAGGCCATTTACCTGAGGCCTCAAGGACACATGCCTGAGGAATCCCTGAGCTTCTGACCCTCCAGATCATTCTTGCCTTATGTGGTCACCAGATACACTGACACCAGGAGTGTGTGTGACACGGGAATGCAAGGTAGCATACACCTGTGAACCCAGGACTCAGGAGACTGAGGCAGGAGGATGACTTTGGGCTTGAGGACAGCCTGGACTACAGAGTAAGATCCTGTCTCAACCAAACAAAGCAACAGTTGAAACATGACGTCCACCAAATGCAACATGTCCACCAAACAAATTGGTGTAGGAAGGAAAGACAAAGCAGATTAAGGCACCGGGCAGGGTAAGAAGCCCAGGCTACCATTGTCTCCTTTGGCTCGAAATCCCTGCTTCCCAGCACATTCCACCTTGGCCTTCTGAAAGCCTCCAGGGGGACCAGGAGGCCTGCCTGCGGGAAATGACTCAGCCAAGGCCTGCAGCCTGTCTCCAGCTGGGGCCGATCCTGCCCAGGCTTCCAGGCAGGTCCTCTCCTCCATGCAATGAAACCAACCCCGATTTCTACATATGACTTCTTTCAAACTCAGAACAGCTTCCAATGGAGAAACTGAGGCAGGCGGTTGAAGAGATGTTTGAGCAGATAAAGCCACTTCTGGATGTGGCCCTTGCCCAGGGGCCCAAGAATTTGACTGTTGTTTCTAGGGGAAACAACCAGGGGGAATAACTCAGCCAGCTCTGCTCTGTGAAGGAAGTTCGTGTCCTGGCAGCCTCCGCCTGTCCCTGGCTCTGAAGACGGGAACTACCTCCCCCAGGGCCTGTCACTCCTGGCAGCAACAGCAGATGTGGAAATCCAGAGGCTGAGCTGGCAGACAGCGGGTGGCGGGCAGAACTTATGCCAAAAACACTGGGCTGACTGAGTGTGTGAAACGCAGCCAGTGCTGTATTTCATTCAGTCATTCAACAAACATTCACGGAGGGTCTGCTAGGCCAGGCTCCTGGCTCCTGTCCCTGGTACTGGTTGTCAGGAGAAGAGCCTTAGACAATGAGTATCTCAAGTGATTCAGAACGCTCACTCACGTATCTATCTATCCTGACCCATCTGTACTGACTGTGTGCTGTGAGAGAGACAGATCACAGAGTGGACCAGAGCCTTCTGTCCACATAGGTCTTCGGCCGACATGCTGGAGGCTGAGATCTTCAAGATGTCATCCCATTCATATAGTCTGTGACAATCCCAAAGGGAAAGATGCCAGGGCTCGTTCTCTCTCTCTCTCTCTCTCTCTCTCTCTCTCTCTCTCTCTCTCTCTCTCTCTCTCTCTCTCTCTCTCAAGCTCAATAGGCACCCAGGAGGAGGGAGCTGTACTGAGGTACTTTCAAAGGTAATCTCTCATCATTCAATCATTCATTCAACAAATACTTATAAAACCTGCCACATGGGGCTGGAGAGATGGCTCAGAGGTTAAGAGCACTGGCTACTCTTCCAGAAGGTCCTGAGTTCAATTCCCAGCATCCACATGGCAGCTAACAACCATCGATAATGAGATCTGGCGCCCTCCTCTGGCATGATGGCATACATGCAGACCGAACACTATGTATATGATAAATAAATAAAATTAAAAACAAAACAAAACAAAAATCCCTGCCACCACAAAGTTGTCCTCTGACCTCTATACATGTGCTGTGGTGTACGCGTGTGCAACTCTCTTTCACACACAAACTGTTTTTATTTTTTAAGATCTCTGATACACACCTTTAATCCTTTTAAGCAGAACAGACAGATCTCTATGAGTTCAAGGCCATCTTGGTCTACATAGTGAGTGCCAGGACAGCCAGAGCTACATAGTGAGACCCTGTATTAAAACTTTTTCATGACCCCTCCCCCAAAATAAAATTTTAAAAATGTGTATGATGAGTCTGCATGAGAATATGTGTACCATGTGTGTGCAGGGCCCATGGAGACCAGAAAAAGACATCAGATCAGAAATGGAGTAACAGGTGGTTGTGACCTATCATGTGGATGCTGGGAACCAAACCCAGGTCCTCTGGAAGAGCAGGAAGTGCCCTTAACTACTGATCCATCTCTCCAATCTCCAGGTGGAATTTTGAACAGATGTTTTGAGATGGGTGTAGCGGCTCCGGCCTGTAATCCCTGACTTAGGAGTCAGAAAGAGGAGGAGCTGGTTAGTGGGCCCTGGGCTGCACGGTGAGACTCTGGCCTCAGCACAGCATCCTCAGCCACCCACTTAGTCTGTTCTCTATTGCTGTGTTAAAGAGCATGACCGAAAGCAATCTGAGGAGGAAAGGGTTGGTTCCAGTGGACAACTCTCAGGTCACACGCCATCTCTGAGGGCAGTCAGGGCAGGAACCTGGAGGCAGGACCCGGAGCAGAGGCCACAGAGGGGTGCTGTTTACTGGCTTGTTCAGCTGCTTTCTTATAGAACCCAGGTCCAGGAGTGCAGCACCCACAGTGGACTGGGGCTTCCTACATCAATTACTAATTAAGAAAATGCCCCAAAGGCTAATCTGGTACAAATATTTTACCAGTTGAGGTTCCTTCTTCTCAGATATAACCAGGACAGTAATTTAGGCTGAGCCAGTCTTAGATATGTTTCTTTACATACCATGTGATGCCTGGCTCCAGGCTGGGTCTATGCAGCGACCCTGCCAGCAAGATGGTCTCTCCTTTGAATACAGTCCTCATGCCTTGAACCTCGATCACTTGGGAGGCAGAACAGGTGGGTCTCTGTAAGACTGAAGCTAGCCTGGTCTACACAGTGAGTTCCAGGATAACCAGAGATACATAGAGAGACTGTCGCAAAAACAAAACAAAAGCCCTTGACCTTCCAGCCTCGGGGCCCATGACATAAGCAGGTTTCCGTTCTATGTGGACATCCCTGTCTGTGGTGCCAAAAGGCGAGAGTCACAATAGAACAGGCTGAGGCCATGAGGCCCTTCAAATCTCTGAGTATTAACTGGGTATAGTGGTGCACACTAAGCACTGAAGAGGCTGAGGCAGGAGGATTGCCTTGAGTTCAAGGCCTGTTTGGTTTACCCTAGCTGTGTATCTAGACTGTCTCAAACTAAAATAATAGAATAAAATGAAACACTTGATGTCTTTGGGAAGGGTCCCAAGGCCACTGGTATCCCAGCCAGCCTTGCCAACATGCCCCTGCTGGTCCCTGCCAATGCAGCAACACACAGAGGCCAGTAGAGACAGCCTCATGGATGTCCTGTTAGGCCACACCTATGCCTGCTCACCACGTGGAGGGCCGAGCACTAGCCAAGTGGGTCTAGGGTGGGGGTAGCAAGCAGGTTGTCCAGGCAGAAGCCAGCAGAAGGACCCTGGAGCTTTGGGAAACTGGGTAAGTCCTCAGGAATGAGAGTTGGTGGCAAGAAAAGAGAAGAACAGACAGAAGACTGGGGTCTTGGTGCTGAAGGCCAGTGATCTCGGCTGCTCTAGAGGCTGAGACGGAATGTCAAGTTCAAGGCCAGCCTGAGCAATTTCGTGAGATCCTGTCTCACAATAAAGAGTGAAAGAGAGCTGGGAATGTAGCTCAGGGGTAGAGCACTTGCCAAGCATGAATGAGGAGGGACCTAGGTTCAAACCTAGAACGACAGGAAAAAGAAAGGCTGCCGAACATGGTGGGTCATACTCAATCCCAGCACTGTGGAGGTGAAGCAGCAGGCAACCTCGAGCTACAGAGTGAAACTCTGTTTCAAAATATACAAAACCTGAGAGAGAGAGAGAGAGAGAGAGAGAGAGAGAGAGAGAGAGAGAGAGAGAGCAGCAGAGAAGGAGAACACTAAGAAAAGAATTCTCCTCTGTCCCAGCTCAGGACTGCGTTGGAGCCAGACCACAGGGCTCTCATTTTCTGCAGATTTTTCCGCCAGAGGCAGGAAACGTTGTCCCCTGGGGAACTCCGAAATAGCTGAGCTCCAGTGCAGCGAGGCTGGGGGCGGAGGCCGAGGCCAGCAGGGATTTACACCCCGCTCTGCAGCGCCTGGAGCTGGAGAGGGCTACGGCTGGCGCCAGTGAGCCTGGGTGTGAGCCCCTCAGCCGTCCGCCGCCTCCCCTGCGCCCCTCACTCAACACGGATAGGTTACGGCAGGGGGATGGCGCTTTGGAGGCGGTCTCAGCTCACCGCCAGGCTCCCTCGCTTCCCCCTCAGCCAGGCAGTATGAATCCTACATCCAAGAAAGGAGAACCCCACATCAGGCAAGGTGAACCCCACATCCAGGGTTCCACCCTCACGAGGTTAGTAACCCCAGTTTAAAAAAAAAAAAAAAAGCCCTCATAGGGGCAGCTAAAAATCCCAGACTTGGATGTTATTGGCTGAGAGGTTGAAGTTCTCTGATTGGTCAGTCCTGCCCATCCCTAAGGCTGGAGCTCCCCCCACCCAAAACCTTTGGACTGAGACCCAGAAAAAGGAGGAATGGGGGATGGGCATGGTAGAAATCAATATTAAGTGTTCACAAGGGAATAGACTAACGTGAAGGTAATCTGGTGTTCATTGAACATCCAGGAATACTCTGGACACTTTATTAAATGTTTAAGATACCTAAGAGGGTTCCTCCCAAAACGTCAGACTCAGAGGAGCCGGCTGACCAGGCCAAGGCCACCAGAACCACCCTGGGCCAGCCCCCTGCCCCTGCACCCTGGGTCCTGCCCCCGCCCCTTCTGATCTGGGCCTCCATAGAGGAAAAGATGTCAGAGAGGAATTGGGGAAACTTGTTTGAATGTTAGAAAGTAACCCCAGTTCCTCACCACCAGCTCTGTTCCCTAACATTGCCTGGGGGCCGGGACCCCCTTAGGTCCCACAGCAGGGAGAGAGGCTGGCTCTGGAACTTCCTGCTCTCACCAGTGGGTCATGGGAGTCATAAGGACGCAGATCCCAGACCAGTCTACCTTGCAGACCCCAGGCCACGTCAGCTGCCCTGGCTATGCTGACCTCATCTGTTGTGATAACACCATCCCTAACCCTGGTGGGACAGGCCTCACCAGTCACTGCAATCAGGCTCCAGAGTTCCTCTCTGGGCTTCCAGAAGCTTCCACCTAATGTGAATGAGGCACATCAGATCAGTCTGTTCTCCAGAGGGGAAACTGAGGCACAGAAGGAGATGGCATACTGCCAACAGGTTGGTGGCAAAGCAGGGGTGGATAGAAGTCCAGGTCACCCATGCTGAACAGAGCTCGATCTCTGGGCCACCAGAGCCATAGCCTTGGTCCACGGCCCAGAGCCCTGCAGATAACCAAGGTCAACTGCCTTTATTACCACTGACCTTGTGGCTGGTGACATCTGCTCCAGTGTGGGATAAAGTCTTGATATTCAGTTCTAAACAGCCCACCCTGTTAGTATACTATTGGGGAAACTGAGGGTCAGAGTGTGTGTGTGTGTGTGTGTGTGTGTGTGTGTGTGTGGAACAGAACCCTAGTTGTAGCTCTTAAGACAATATCATCTTACCCAGCCTGAACACCCCCACTCCACCCCACCCCATACCCTAACACACACACACAGAGCCCCCTGTGAGGCTGAGGCCGCCTCTGTTGGCTCCACGCTGGCTGCAGGACATTTGTTATAGTGTCAGCTTCAGGTCCCACCCCGATGGGGGGCCGCAGGCAGGGGGCTTCCTGGTGCTGGAAGGGAGGAATGCACCCCCGCCTTCAGCCCCATATGGCCTGCATCCTGGCCCATCTGCTTTCCATTGCCCAGCACCCGCCAAGGGGCTGCCACAGCCCGCCTGCAGGGGTGTGAAGTTTATGTGGCCGAGTTTGGAGCCGGCGGTGACAGGGCCACACACACACATGCAGACATACGCTGGACATTCCCTACCTTGCTATATGTGAATATGTCAGTCTACCCTCGTGTGCCCTCATATTCACACACTCACACCAGCCTCCAGCCCTAGACCTCCTAGCTCAGACACAAATGCCAGCCGTAGCCACAGCAAGCCGCACATGCACACACACACAGTACAGTAGCTCTCTCCCAGAATACATCTCTGTACATGCAGATGTGCCCACGCTCTGCACCTACTGACACACAAATGTGCTCCTCACTCACACCTGCCATGCCACCCAGCACATCTCTACACCAACACACACACTTAGCCAAGCCAATTCAACTTAAAAATAGTGACACACGGGCCCAACCTAGAGAAGGTTGGGAGCCCACGAGGCCATTCTCCACACTGGTCTCACTTTCTCCTGCACCCCAAGTCTGTACAGCTATGGAAGCCCAGAGCTCCTCCACTGCCTGACATGTCACACCCCCTCAGGCCTCCTCAGGCCTTCCCAGGACTCTGGGGCTTCTCCTCCTTCAGGAGAGACCCAAGGCTGCAGCAGTGCCCCCAGGGAGTGTGTGCAGAGCCAGGCCTGAACTCAGGTCCAGTGGTGTCTACACCAAGCACTTTCTAACCACCCTTAGGAGATCCCCACTGACCTCCCCCACACTCCCTGCCACAGTCTTTTTTTCTTTTCTTCTCTCTCTTTTTAAGACAGAGTCTTAAACAGTAACCCAGGCTGGAACTATGTAGACCAGGTTGGCCTTAACCTCACCGCAATCGTCCTGTCTCAGCTGCTTTAGTGCTCGGATGACGGGCATTAGACACTTCAGCCCTCCATTGCCTCCCCTCCTAGCAAGCAGAAATGGAGACAAGCTTCATAGGAGGCAGACTGTGACCTGTCACTCCAGACCCCACTTCTGCATCTCTGCACGCCTGAAGAGTGTCCTTCCCCCAGGTTCAAGTCACTGTGGGGCTGAGACCATTGCTCAAGGGACAGAGTGTGGTGTCTCCATGAACTGAGGAGCAGACTTAGGCCCAGATCTCAGCTCAGTACCCTGTCCCCAGGAAGAGAATCCCAGGGTTGGGGTGGGCCTGCCACACACTCTTCCCGGCTAGGAGTTGGAAATCTCTGAGCTAGCCCAGACATAGTCCAGCCAGCTGCCCCGCCAGAATGAAGCTGGAGCCTCCTTTACAATGTGTGAGAATTCTCACTGGCGGCAGGCAGGGCGGCAGGCAGAGAGGGCTCTGGCTCCCAGGCCCCCACCCTGCCAGGGTGCCGGTCTTACAGCTGAAAACTAGCCCTCCCTTGCTGGCAGAGCCCAGCCCTGCATCCCTGGCCCTCCTTCTACCTGGATCTCGGCCTTCTGTAGCTCAGGAAACCCGTCACTTGCTAACCAAGTCGCCAGAAAGGCAGTTTTGATCTCCACCCATGGCTTTGTGCATTTACCAATTTGTCTTTTCATTTATAAGCACCTACTATGTGCCAGGGTGGCACAGAGCCTGTACTTGAGCCCAGAGTCCCACTTTTTTGGCCCCCAGGCAAGTGGATGAAGCAGTCAGGAAGTTAACATATAATATGTAAATGATATGACCAGGTGAGGTGGCAGGTACCTGGAGCCCAGCCACTGGGAGACAAAGTCAGGAAAGCTGGAGACCAGTCTGGATTATCTAGTGAGTCCAAACCCAGCCTAAACTACATAGTGAGGCCATGTCTTAAAACCAACAAAGAGCCTGTATGGTGACATGCACCCATAATCCACCAGCACTGGGAAGGTGGAGGCAGGAGGATCTGTTCAAGGCCAGCCTGGGTTACATGAGACTGTCCCCAAAACACTAAAGTATCAAAAACAGCTTAAACAGTGATGCTCAACCTGTGGGTCAAAGCCCCGTTGGGGGTCACATCAGATATCTCGCATACCGGATATTTACATTACAATTCACAACAGTAGCAAAATTACAATTATGAACTAGCAACAAAATAATTTTATGGTTGGGGGTCACCAAAATATGAGGAGCTGTATTAAAGGGTCACAGCATTAGGAAGGTTGAGAACCAGGGCTGTACAGGGCGAAATACTTGCCTGACAACCCGAGTCCAATCCCCATTATCCCTATAAAGGTAGAAAATATCACAAAATTGTCTTCTGATTTCCACATTATACCCCCCCAACATCATGCATGTACAATAAAAATAAATAAAATAGAGCTGGGAATGGCTTAATGGAGAAATGACTCGCTATGGAAGTCCAAGGACCTGAGTTCAAATCCCAGAACCTACATAAAGCTAGATGCTCATGACTGTATCTCATGCTACTACTGCAGGGAGATGAGAGAAGATTCTCCAGAAGCTAATGGTACCCAAAGGCTATGAATAAGGAGGATGTACTGTCTCAGACAAGGAGGAACCCAGGACCAAAGCCTGATGTACCTCTGTGCGTGTGTGTGTGTGTGTGTGCGCGCGCGCGCGCGCGCATGCACGTACACACACACACACACACACACACACAGAGCTAGAGAGACTGCTCAGTGGTAAGAGTGTCTGTTACTCTCCATAGGACATGAGTTCAATTCCAGCACTCACAACAACTTCAGGGGAATTCAGTGCATCTGTACATACCAACACATAAGTATACACAATGAGAAATTAAAATTAAAAATCTAATTAAACAACCAGACAAGAGGGCTCAACGTGAAAGGCAGGCGGTGGTGACCCACACCTGTAATCCCAGCATTCAGGAGGCAGAGGCAGGCAGATCTCTGTGAGCTGGAGGCTAGCCTGGACTACAGAAGGAGTTCCAGGACAGTCAGGGCTATTACACAGAGGAAACATTGTCTCAAAAAGCAAAACCAAACAATCTAAAGTGTATAATGTAATCAAGACTGGTGACAAAGAAAAAGGCTAGAACCGTGGGGGGAAAGAAGCCACGTGATTTGAGAAGGGCCCTCAGACTGTGAAGAAAAGAGCTGGGGGAAGTGAACGTGGGCTGTGGGGACCTGGATCCAGAGTGAAGAATGACCCATTCTAGACTGGCTTCCCCTCCTCTTCACCACTGCTTTCCACCTGGTTGGGATTTGTTGTTGTTGTTGTTGTTTTAATTTTATTTGTTGGAGAGGGTCTTACACCCTCAGGTCTTACACTATAGCCCAGGCTAACTCAGAACTCACTGTGTGGTTCAGACTGGCCTCTTATGGAAATCCAGCTTCAACTTTTTGAACACTGGGATTGCAGGCAAGCACCTCAGGGCCCACCTCTCTCGCTATCTTCTTCCAGTGTGATTCTGAGTCAGGAGAGTATCTTGCTGTCACACGCGCACACACCACACACACACACACACACACAGCTTCATCCTGGGCTCACCTGCCTTTCTCCCTCGCCCCCCTTCCTGCTGCTATGTAAATAGTACAGGCAGGCACACGCGCTAGCTTAGGCATGTATCTTCGTACCTAGGAGTTATGGTCTAACTAAATGTGGTTCTCTGTGCAATTGTTGGGAGGGGTGCCTAATAAGGGTTTAGAAGACCAGGTCTCTGTCCCATGAGCGGATTCTTGTCACTGTCGGTAGGGTGACACTTCTCTTTGTTCTTTCACAGAGGTGACCCAGCACAAGGACATCATGTGGAGGCCACCAGCATCATGAACTGAGCGAATGTCTTTGATTTATACATAATGCTGCCTCAGGCATTTCACTCCAGCAGAGCAAAGACATGAAGAGGTGAAGAAGGGATTCTTCTGTGCACCCCCACCGGGCAAAGGCCCCCCCCCCGTCAAAGGCCCACGCCAAAAGCCTCCCTCCCCCTCCCCCGCATCCAGAGCTGGGGGTCCTTCTCCCTTTTGTCAGTGTGGCCGGACCTTTGGGTTCCAGACCTCAGTCCTACCAATTCCTGGGCAGGCGGTGGTCACCTCCACCCACCACCCTGATTTCCAATGTGGCTCAGCTTCCCAAGGCCACCCTGAAATTTAGCTGTGCGAGCGTTTGGAACGTGGAGGCAGAAGGACCAGGAAGGCAGCGTCACCCCCCCTCTACACAGCCAGTTAGAGGCCAGCCTGGGCCGTCTCCAAACATCCAAAAAGCAAGCAAGCAAGCCAGCAATGTAGATGCGCGTTTATGTCACCGCTGGGCTGGCCACCCTGTCGACAGCAGCCCTCGCCTCTCCCGCCTCCACCTGCCGGCGACGCCCCCGCGCCTCCCGCCTGCGAATTTTCCACGCAGGGTTAGGCTGGCGGCGTGCTGTCTGCGGCCCATAAAGGCGGCCGTGTGCTCCATTCGTCTCGCAGCGCCGCGGGCGGCCGGGGCTGGAGGGGGGCGCGCTCTGGGACCCCACCGCTGCCTCCCCTCCCCTCCGCTGGGCCCGACAAGCTGGAGGTTGAAAGAAGTGGCCTCGGAGTAAGGAGCGGTGGCCATCGCCAGTGAAACCAGCACTAGGTGTGAAGAGCTGGAGGGTCTAGGGGACCCGGCCTGCCTTGGAGATATTGCAAGTTTGAGATCATCCTGGGCTACAGGAGACTTTGTCTCAAGACAAAGAAAGGGATGGGAGAGAGGGAGGAAGGGAAGGAGGAGGAGAAGAGAGGGAGAGGGGAGGAGAGGCGGAAGGAGAGCGAGACAGAGAGACATTGAGATGGCTGCCTGCCTCCCGAACCTGATGACCTGGGAGGGACCACATGCTGGAAAGAGAAAAACTCACTCCTGAAAATTGACCTCTGGCCTCCACACTGGTGTCCTGACTCACACATGTCCATGCATATGCACACATATATGATTGATAAATAAATAAATGTAAAAGAAAGCAGTGGTCCAGGGTCACCCAGGAGAGAGTGGGGCGCTTGGGTTTGATTTCAGCTCAGTTGCTCCATGGTATACTGTCAGGTACCATCAGAGACTAGAATATCACTGTAGCAAAGTGCAAACCAACAGCCTCCTGCGGTGACACGTTCCATGGGAGAGCCAGACATCGGAATCAACACCTAAGTGCAGGGCCAGATGGCAGCCAGTGCTGGGGAGAAGGTGGGATGGGAGGTGCCAGGAGGGACCAGGGGGCTGGGGGGAAATAGAGGAAGGAGTTCCTGAAGAGTTGTGGGAAGGTTGGGACCAGAGGTCATCCAAAGGAAGGGTGTTCTGGGAAATTAAAACAGCCCAACCAAAGGCCCCGAAGCCGAAACACGCTATCGTTCACCTAGGAACATCCTAAGTGCCTTCTCTGGAGCCTTGGAAACACTTGCTACTCCAGGCATCTGTCAGTCCAGCTGCCCAGAGAAGGGACAAGACCTAGTCAAGGTCCTCACCAAGGAGGGAACGAGGTTGTGGCTTGAACCATCACCTCTGATTCCCTGATCTCTCTTTTTCTTTTCTAAACCGGTGTCTTATGTACCCCAGATAACAGCAAACTCACTGGGCAGCCAAGGATTACCTCAAACTTCTGATCCCTCTGCCTCCATTAAAAGTAGTAGAATTGAAGGCATCTGCCACCAAATGGAGGTTCCCCAGTGCTGGCCGGGCCTAGAAACTGGGGCTCCACCAGGCATAAGAAAGGGTATTGTTATGTAGTCCAGGGTACTTGAGATCTCTCAAAACAAAACCCTCAAAATTCAGTTTAAAAATGACCATCAGATTTGAATATTATCTATCTTTAGTAATTAAGATAAGTGCATTGTGTTGTAAATAAGTCATAGAAAGATGTTGAACAGTTATCAGGCATTAGGAAATGCACGTTTAGGTCATGAGATAGGGGCTGGAAAGATGGCTCAGTAGTTAGGAGCACTGGCTGCTCTTCTAGAGGACCCTGGTTTGATTCCTTGAAACCCACATGGTGGTTCCAAATACGCTATAACTGCAGTCTCAGGGGACTCTGCTGGCTTCTATGGCACTGTGCACACACATGGTACATAGACATACATTCAGACAGGTCACCAATACACATAAAATAAAATTAAAAACAATTATTAAAAGCCTGGTAGTGGTAGCACAGGTCTTTAATCTCAGCACTCAGGAGGAAGAGGCAGGTGGATCTCTGAGTTCGAGGCCAGCCTGGTCTCCAGATCAAGTTCCAGGACAGCCAGGACTACACTGAGAAACCCTGTCTTAAAAAAACCCAAACTTAATTAATTAATTAAAATTGGAGCTGAATGTGGTGGTGTACAAATTTAGGTACACCACAATAGTCCCAGCACTCGGGAGGCAGACAGGTGGATCTCTGAGTCTGAGGCCAGCCTGGTCAACAGAGTGAGTTCCAGGACAGCCATAGCTACTTAGAGAAACCCTGTCTTGAAAGACAGAAAAAAGGGGGAGGGGCAAGTGAGGTGAAGACCCGGGTTCAGGAGTTCAGTTCCTGGGTCCCACAGTTGAAGAGAACTGATTCCTTAAGGTTTTCCTTTCTTCTTAGCACACATATGAGTTGCACATGTCTGCACTGAAGCATACATAATAAAACAAAAAACAAAAAAACTTAATACTAGCGGGGATGGGCACACGCCTTTGATCCCAGCACTTGAGAGGCAGAGGCAAGCAGATTTTTGTGAGTTTGAGGCCAGTCTGGTCTACAGAACAAATTCCAGGACAAGCTCCAAAGCTACACAGAGAAACCTTGTCTCAAAAAACCAAAACCAACCAACCAAACAATACTAAAAAGTTGAAAACTAAGAAAAAGATAAATGTGGCTGTGTTTCCTCTTCCTTGTGAGAGTAGAGGTGTGTGTGTGTGTGTGTGTGTGTGTGTGTGTGTGTTGTGTGTGTATGTGTGTGTGTGTCTAAGTCTACACCACCAGTTCAAACACCTATGACCCATCCCACCATGGTCTTGTTCCCCCAACACATTCCAGTCCTGCCCAGCCACAGAAACACCTCAGGTCCGTTTCTCTCTCAGCTGACTGGCCTCTGTCATCTTCCACTTCCTTTCTGTGTGGCTCAGTGGTCTCAGCCTGTTTCCCACGTGAAGCCTAAGGGACTGTGTCACCCTCCAAGTAAATCCCCTGGTGTCTTCCTGTGGCTTAGAATAAAATCCCAGTGCTAAGGCCTTGGTCATGACCCTTCTGGGCCTGCAGGTCCAGCCAGCCATGCCCATCTCTCCATTCACACTGACTGATTACATTTCTCTTTCTTTCTTTCTTTCTTTCTTTCTTTCTTTCTTTCTTTCTTTCTTTCTTTCTTTCTTTTCTTCTTCAAGACAGGGTTTCTCTGTGTAGCTTTGGAGCCTGTCCTGGAACTTGCTCTGTAGACCAGGTTGACCTCAAACTCACAGAGATCCACCTGCCTCTGCTTCCCCAGTGCTGCGATTAAAGGTGTGTGCCAGCACTGCCTGGTTCCTTTCTTTCTTTCTTTCTCTCTCTCTCTCTCTCTCTCTCTCTCTCTCTCTCTCTCTCTCTCTCTCTTTCTTTCTTTCTTTCGGCAGAGTCTCACTATGTAGCCTTGGCTGGCTGGGACTTTCTACACAGATCAAGCTGGCCTTTTACAGCTCACACAGATTCACCTGCCTCTGCCTCTCGAGTCCTGAGAAAAAAGATGCCTGTTACCATGCCCTGGCTTTCTTTACTTATTTTGTTTTTGGAGACAAGGTTTCTCTGTGTAACAGCCCTGACTGGCCTCGAACTGAGGGATTCACCTGCCTCTGCCTCCTGAATGCTGGGATTAAAAGCATGTGCAACCACCACAACCCAATTATTTCTATTTATTTACGTTTTCATTTCAAACTTTATTATGTGTATGTATGCGGGTGAGAGTGCTCAGCAGGCCTGTGGATGGCAAAGACCAGGTGCAGGAGTGTGTTCTTCTTCTACCATGTGGATCACTGAAATCAAAGTTCTAAAGGCTTGGTGGTAGATACCTTTATCTCCTGAGCCATCTCACCGGCCTCATTTTGTTTTCTATTTGAGACAGGGTCTCCTGCAGCCCACACCAGCCTTGGCCTTTGTGGAGGAAAGGACAACCTTAAACTCCTGATGCCCCCCTGCCTCTGTCTTTATATTGGGAGTTCAGTCCCACACCACCCTGCCTGCTTTATGAGGTGCTGGGGATGGAAGCCAGGACTTTAGACACTGGCACTCTGCTGACTGAGCCACACCACCAGCACTCTCCTGTTGTTTTTGGCCATGCTGGGCCTTTGCACCAGCTGGTCTCTGTGGGCTCTGCTGAAGGTCTTCAAGAAATATCCCTGCATGTGCGTGCTTGCGTGCGTGCGTGCGTGCGTGCGTGCGTGCGTGCGTGCGTGCGTGCGTGCGTGTGTGTGTGTGTGTGTGTGTGTGTGTGTGTGTGTTTCCTAAGAAGTCATGACAGTTCTTAGGTTCCAGAGCCAGGCTGGATTGTGGCATGACGCTCAGTGACATCATTTGTGTCAGACCAGCTGGGAGTCCAGGTGGCTCACATCTGGCTCTTTACACTCCCCTATCAACCAGTGCCCAGTTCTGTGCAGAGACCCCCAAGATACTCGGGTATTGTTTCCCTCCTACCTTCCCAGACACTGAGTCCCCACAGAAGCCTCCAGGCCCTTGGGGAGAGCCCAGATCAGATCCTGCTTGGATAGTGATGGCCACATACATGCAGCTTTATTTCTCCAAGAGGATGAGCAGTTCACCACATCACACATCTTGAGGGAATGGCTTCACACACACACACACACACACACACACACACACACACACACACACACACACACTCAAATCCCCAAATGCCTGCTTGCCTGCAGGAGTCCTGGGTTCAACACTGCAGACAATAAACAAGTGATAAAATGAAAACCAGATGTGGTGGTTCACACACTCGGGCTGAGGCAGGAGGATCACAAATTCCAGGCTAGGCTGGGCTCCACGATGAGATCTGTCCCAAAATACAGAAATAAGTCAGGATGTGGTGGTGCATGCCTCTAATCTTAGCACTCAAAAGGCAGAGGCACGAAGATCTGGCCATCCTAGAACTTGCTATGATCAGGCTGGCCTTGAATTTACAGAGATCCACTTGTCTCTGCCTTCTGAGTGCTGGGATTAAAGGCGTGAGCCACTGCATCCAGCCAACCTGGGGATATTATTACTACTTTGTTTCAGAAATAAAAAGGGACTGCAGAGATGGCTCAGGGTGGGGTGGTGTCTGCCGCCCTGGCTAACAGCTGAGTTAGATCCTCCAGAATCACAGTGGGTAGAGAAATCAAGTCCCACTAGGCGTTCTCTGATCTCCACACATGCGCACACATACGTGTACACATGCTCATACACACAAGTTAAAAATGAAATAGGGATTTGGGATTTAGCTCAGTGGTAGAGCACTTGTCTAAGGCCCTAAGTTCAGTCCTCAGTTCCAGAAAAACAATGGCAAGAAGACAAAATGTAACAAGAAACTTGCTAGTATGAGTGTCTATAATAATTCCCAAATTTGAGCGGCTGAGGCAGAGGGGTCAAGAATTCAAGGCCACGGTCAGCTACACAGCAAGTCTGAGACTAACCTGAGCTACTCTCCTGTTTCAGTTAAACAAAAATAAAAATTAGCTTAAAAATAAAAAGTGGAAAAGGGTTGGGTGTAGTAGTACATAACTTTAGTCCCAGCTCAGGAGGCTGAGACAGGTGGATCGCTAGGAGTTTGAGGGCAGCCTGGTCTACAGAGTGAGTTCCAGGATAGCCAAGAATACACAGAGAAACCCCCGTCTTGAAAAACCAAATAAATAAATAAATAAATGAAAGTATAAAGGGCAGGATGGAATGTCTCTCAATAGCATAACACTTGCCTAGCATTCCTGAAGACCCTGCATCCAACCCTTAGTACCACAAATAATACATAAAAGTAATAAGTCAGCAGAGACTGAGGATGGTTCCAAGAACCCGGCAGTTAAATGTCTCCTGGGTTGCTTACAGTCCACACAAACAGGCACAGGAATGTTCCCAGCAGGGTTTTCCCTAAGAGCAGAAGAGAAAACAACCCTACTCCCCTGATGGGTGGATAATATGTATCCATCAGAGGGAATATTATTCGGCCTTAAAAAACAAAAACAAACAAACAAAAACCTCACCCGCAAGCCACCTGACTGGACCTTGAAAACATGAGTGGTGAGAAAAGCCAGACATAGAGCAGAACATGCGATGTGTGTGACCTACTTTATGACTCCATGTATAAGAAATGTCCTGAACAGGCAAAGCCACAGACACAAAGCAGATGCTGCTTGCCAGAGGCGGGGGTAAGAGAGAAGGGGGGTGGTGGGGGTGGGCAGGAGAGGGGGAAGGACTGCTCCTGGGTCTGGGATTTTGTTTACTGGTGATGGAATGTTCTGGGGTGTAGAGTCGGGCCTGCCTGGTGACCCAAGCTGGAGATCATGGGAGAGCCTGCTGCTTTGTGCCCTAGAAAGCCATTAAAAAACTCCAGCATGCCACCACTTCCTTGACAGCTGTGTCCTTGGACAAGTCCTTTGTCCCTCCTGACCTCAGTCACTGACTTCTCAAAGGGGCTGTCACCGCCCACCTCAGTCCCAGCAGAGACTGAGTCACCAGCTCAGGCAGTCCTCTCTCTCTCTCTCTCTCTCTCTCTCTCAACTGAGGACTAAGTGACCTTATCTCAAAAATCAAACAGGGCTGCGAGGAGGATTCAGCTAGAAAGATTGACTCAAAAGTATGACTCAAATTTTGCCCCCCAAATCCACTCACATAAAAAGCCAGGTGTGGGAACTGTGGTAATCTCAGTGCTGGCTGGGGATGCAGGGACTGGGCTCACTGGGTAGCCAGTCCAGCTGCGTCAGGAAGCTCCAGGTTCAGAGAGAGATCCTGTCTCAAAACCTAAGGTGGAGCACCACCTAGGGAGAGATCTCTGGCCTCCACATGCATGGGCACCTGCACACACATAAACACACAGACAGACATGTACCACACAGATCAAACAGAAGCACACACAGAATGGACTGCCTCCCTCTCTGTCACCTCCACCTGGATTCAGAGGTACCAAGACAACATCTTCTCCCCTCCCCTACCGGGATCTGTTCACTGGGCACTGAAGATGCATTCCTCAGTCACTAAGCCACTGGGAAGGGTCAGTTGAGTATTTCCCTCATGTCACAGCTTTTCTGTCTCTACTCTTGTTTATGTACAAAATATACTATTATTATTATTACATCCCAGAGACTGAACTCACATCATCAGGAGACAAGCGTCCTCACCCAGGAAGCCACCTTTCATACTCTGATACACACAGTATTATCTTTGAGTTTGTCCCATCTATAACAGTTCTGAGGGGTTTGGACACACAGGGTCCGGATGAGGCAACCTAGTCCCCTCTCTTGCTGAGCGCCCAGGCGGCTGCCAGCATTCCCATCAGTTCTTCTGAAGCTGCAGGACACAGTGTGTTCACAGACCTTTCATCTTGACACCAGGCACAGCCGGGGCTCATCTTACCGCCTTGCAGAGGCAGGCAGCAGGGTCGCAGCAGGGTCACAGAGAGACTCGCTGGTGGGACTGAAACCTTCAGGGCAAGGTTGAGAGCTTTAGGAAAGCCCCCTGCCCAGCCTGGGCTATTTCCTGGGGTAATGGTGGGTTTCCTTGGGGGATCCCCTCCTGAGCAGTTCCCTGGGTAACAAGGGTTTCATTTCTCCTTGCTACCGTCTTTTCTGTCCACGTCGATGCTTTTCTTTGGCTCAGGCCCCAGCCTGCACAGAAGAACCAAATTTTGAGACAAAGGCTACCTACCCTGAGGATGGCAATGGGAAGGCTTCAGGCCCATGAAACCGGTAACATCCCTGTCTATGGAGGTCTCTGTATAGACCCACCCCTGCAGTTCACTAGAGCCACCCTGGGAAGGAGGGAGCAGACACTCAGAGGGTCATGACACCTCCTGTAGCTCACACAGCAGATCAGCTCCTGATGCTGAGATGTGAATCCAGCCAGTCTGGTGGCATGCCCTTTGTTGAGGGCCTTTGGCAATTTGTTGAAAATAGGCGATTGTTCTAAATACTACTTGTTAGCCTTATGGAGTTTGTTTTTCTTGTTATGGTTTAAAGACAAGGTCCCTTGTAACCGAGATTAGCCTCAGACTCACTCTGGTACAGGCTGCTCCTAAACTAGAGATTCTCCTGCCTCAGCCTCTCAAATGCTGGGATTGTAGGGATGGGCCACCACACCTGGTTTACTGGGTGTTTGCTTCCCGCCCTGGTTGAAATGTACTTCAGGCCTCACTCTTCTCCCCTTTACCCCTGCATCCAACCCTCTGGTGCCCGGATGCACACTGTGGTTTCCTCCTGAAGAGCTGGCCTGCTCCTGGGCTAGCTCTCCTCCAAGAGGGCCAACCCTCATCCGTTCCTCAATTACACCCTCCCAGGGCTCCCTGGTGTGCCCCAGGACAAGGGTATAGTTTCACCTGCAAGGCCCTAATTCTAGTCCCAGCAAAGTTTGCTCATCCACACCCTGGTACCTGCTTACCCTGTGAACCCTGAGGCCAGGGCCAATAGATCTCTGCTTCAGGTTTCTCTCTCCCAGCAATCACATAACAAAATCTGGTTAGCTCTGTCTTCTCCCCAGTATACCATCTTCAGGCTGGTTTCCTGAATTCCCACAGGGTTTGGTGAGTGAATAATAAAAATCTGCATGGTGGTAGCCAAACAGTGCCAGGAAACAGAGGTGGGTGAATCTCTGAGTTCAAAGTCAACAAGTCAACCCAGTCTACAGAGCAAGTTCCAGGACAGCCAGGGCTACACAAAGAAACTCTGAATTTAGTTCCTGGCACTCTCAAGAAAGCTCACAACCACCTCTAACTCCAGTTCCAGGAGATCTTAAGACCTCTTCTAACCACTGAGAGCACCAAACATGCATATGCGTGCAGACATACATGCGCAAATTAGTTATACACATAAAATAAATCTTTATTTATTTATTTAACAAAAGTGATGGGTACTCTAAAAAAAAACCTGCCCAACTCTTGGCAGGTGGTTACACGTTTTAAGATAGATGCAGTGGTGGAGGCTGGAACCCCAGCACTCATAAGGCTGAAATAGGAAGATCTGAGTTCAAGGACATCCTCACCTTAGTTCAAGTCTGGCTGTAGAGACCCTGCCACAAAATAGGAGGTGCCTGGGGATCAGCAAGATTGCCCAGTAGATAAAAGTACAATAACTTGACCCTTGTAAAAGTGGAAGTCAGCTGACTCTCTGAAGTTGTCCTGTGAACCCTAACCTCCATTTGGGTGTCATGCATCTGTGTTCCCTCCCACAAAAACACAAACAAAATTTTTAAAGCAAGACAGAAATATTCTGAGAAACTGAGTGGCACACACCTGTGACCCCCGCACTTGGGAGGCAGAGCCAGGGAGCTGCTTCTAAGTTTGAGGCCAGCCTGGTCTACTCAGTGAGCTCCAGGCCAGCCTGATCTACTCAGTGAGCTCCAGGCTCATCATCAGCTAGCTTTCTCATACATCCAAGGACTCAGGGAATGGTGTTGCCCATGGTGGGCTGGATCCTCCTACGATTAACAGTCAAGACAATCCCCCATAAATACACACACACACAGCTACATTGGGTGTTGGGTGGAGCTGGGGATCTAGTTCAGTGGTAGAGCATGTACCTAGCATGCAAGGCCCTGGTTTCCCCTCCCAGTATCCTCCACACCCAGCATGATGTAAAGACAAGTTCAAGTGCTCAGGGATACAATGTTATTTATAATAGACTCTTGCAGACCTTGTACAAGCTGGCACAGATCTGAGTTTAACAGGACCCACAAGAAAGAGATGTGCCCAGAATCCAGGCAGGTTCTAGGGCCTCTGGGGCTACACTTTGAGGACACCTTCCTTTGGGCTTCTGGTCAATGACAAAATTCTACTGCTTCAAGCTGTCCAGGTCACAGAGAAATTAAACTGTGAGTTAACATCTCGTCCAGAGAGGCCGTGTCAGGAGAACAAGCTGTAGAGGGAGTTGTCACCACGTGTCTTGGTGATCTACAGGGCCCACAGGGTCTCTTCAGCCCACAGGTGTGTGATGTTGTCCTCACCCACCCTACAGCCACCTCTGGCTGCAGAAGGCTAGGCCAGTAGCGAAGGTCCTACCAGACTAGTTCAATCATGTAAAAGATACAGATTGAGTTTGTCTTCATTTAAGACACTCTAAAGTAAAAAGAAGCCAACAGTAAGACAGCAACAGTAATACAAGAACCAGGGTTTAAACCCCGGTGCTGACACTGCATTGCTGTGTGGCTCTGGGTAAGTCACTCACCCTCTCTGTGACTGGGCTTCTCCTTTGGTCAGTTGGGAAAGCCTGCTGGATTAATCTCAGTATCTGACAAGAGAGCCAGCAGACCAATAAGCAAGACAGTGAACAGAGCAGACCAGAGCTCCCTCTGCATGGAGTTAATGCTCAGGCGGGGAGAGGGTCAACAGAGGAGCTGTGAAGAAGGGGACCTGTGTTTTGTCAGATGTTAAAGGAAAGGGCTAAGAAGCAAAATATGGCAAGAGAGACTGTGAAACAAAGGAAGAGGGATAGTGGGAGGGGACCCTGTGGTCCCCTGGGCAGTGTCCTGCCGGAGAATGTCAAGATCTACCCACCTAGAGTGGCTGATGGGGGTCAGGGAGGAGGGGGTCAGGAAAGGCAGCAGTTGATGGGGCTGTGCAGGCCCTGGTGGGACAGAAAAAATGAAACTGGGTTTGAGTTTGTTTTTACACCCAGGGCCTTGTGGAGGGTAGGCCAGTGGTCTGTCAGTGAGCAGTATCTCCAGCCTGTTGATCTCATTTATTTATTTATTTACTCACTTATTTGTCTATTTACGTATTTTTATTCTGTGCGCATTGGTGTTTTGCCTGCATGTATGTCTGTGTGAACGTGCCAGATCCCTTTGAGCCGCCATTGTGGGTGCTGGGAATTGAACTCAGCACCTCTGGAAGAGCCAGCGCTCTTAACCCCTGAGCCATCTCTCCAGCCCTATTTATTTATTTATTTACAAGACAAGGTCTCACTGTGTAGCCTGGTTAGCATAGACCTTGCTACGTATTCCAGGTTGCCCTCACACTCAGAGATCCACCTGCCTTTACCACATATCATGATTAAAGGTGTATACTACCCCTGAGGCAGTGGTGTAGGACACCTTTAATCTCAGCACTCAGAATGCAGAGGCAGGTGGATTTCTGTGAACTAAAGGCAAGCATTGTTTACAAAGGAGAGCCAGGGCTCTGTTACACAGAGAAACCCCGTGGGGAGAGAGAGAGAGAGAGAGAGAGAGAGAGAGAGAGAGAGAGAGAGAGAGAATGTAAACCAAGGTCTTTGTGACATGTGGTTTGGGAACAGAAAGGCACCAGGAAAGCTGTAGTGGCCTGACTCAGCAAATCATCAAGTCTATATTATATTTTATGGGTATACTTTGGCTGGCACATATGTATGTGTACTATGTGCATGCTTGGTGCCTGCAGAGTTCAGAAAAGAGCATTGGATCCCCTGGAACTGTAGTTACAGACAGTTGTGAGCTGCCATGTAGGTGCTGGGAATCGAACCCAGGTCCTCTGCAAGAAGACCAGTGCAGCCAGTGCTCTTAACTGCCGAGCACCAGTCCCTCCAGCACCAAGTTTTGTTCGTTTGTTTTGTTTTGTTTTGTTCTGTTCTTATTGAGGACATAAATTGTTATCACATTTGTGAAACTGACTATTAGAAAGCAAAAAAAAAAAAAAAAAAAAAAGATTGCCCTAGATCTCTGCCTGCTGAGATCCACACATCTCAGTCTAGGGGACACCTCTGAGCAGCTGCCAGGCCACTAATAGGGCCCAGATGTGCCCAGAGGTGGCCTTGGCTCCAGACCTGCCTGCTGGGACACTCACCCGGGGGTGGCTTTACAGCCAGTTTATTTCCTGGAATGATTTTAAAGAAAATCCCAAGGGAAGAACTAATGGCCCCAGCCGGCATCTCCCCAAGCCTGGCTCTTGAGTGTTGGCCCAGAGAGGGTCTTGTTCTTGGGCAGGAAGCCAACTGACCAGAGCTGTAAGGAGGTCTGTGGTTGGGACCACTGTACTAAGTGGGTTCTTTGTTTTGAAGACAAAAGTCCAGGTTGGCTTCCAACCTAGTTGCCACAAATGACCTTGAACTTCTGAGCTTCCTTCCTTCCCCTAAGTGCTGGGATCACCTGCAGGAACCACCATCCCCTAGGTGTGCAGTGTTGGGACCTGCTGCTCCAGCACCCTTCCTACTGAGGCACTTCCCGGCTCTCCCAACAGCAGCTAGTGATGAGTCAGCGCAGACCCCAGTGCAAGTTGGAACTGGTGGCCAGAGGCTGAGCACAAGTCTCCAAGGTCTCCAGAGTCCTTCTCAGATGCAGCCTGAGAGAGGACACAGCCCTGCCTGGAGACCGGTAGCAGCACCTTGACCAGGTGGCTGAGTGACAGCCAGGATGAGACCAGCAGCATGTAGCACTTAGAGTACTGAGGACTGAGTCTGATACATCTGTCTCTGTGTCCTGCTGGGAGTGCCCAGCCCAGGCTCAGCAGTGAGGAAATGCCAGGAAAGCTCAGGAACAGTCCACAGAATTCCTAGTTTCTGGCTTTGCATTATCTCTTTGAGACAGGCTACTATGCAGCCCTGACAGGCCTGGAATTTTGTCTTAGTTTAGTTTCTGTCATGGTGATAAACACCATGACCAAAAGCGACCTGGGGAGGAAAGGGTTGATCCCAGCTTACACTGCTCAGCTCACACCCCATCACTGATAGAAGTCAGGGCAGGAGCTGATGCAGAGGCCATGGAGGATGCTGCTTACTGGCTTGCTCAGCCTGATTTCTTTTTTTTTTTTAAAAAAACACTTTTATTTATTTATTTGCCTTGGTGTTTTGCCTGGAACTGGAACTACAGACAGTTGTTAGCTGCCATGTGGGTGCTGGGAATTGAACCCAGATCCTCTGGAAGAGCAGCCGGTGCTCTTAACCGCTGAGCCATCTCTCCAGCCCCTCAGCCTGATTTCTTATATCACCCAGGACCACGAGCTCAGGGGTAGCACTGGGCGTTTCCGTATCAATCATCAATCAAGAAAATCACCGCACAGTTGACCACAGACAAATCTTATGGGGCCATTTGAGGTTCCCTCTGTCAAGCTGACATAAAAGCAGCCGCACAAATGTGCTTTGTACATCAGGCTTGTCTTGAACTCACAGATCCACCTGTCTCTGCCCCAGGAAAGGTATGCGCTGCCACACCTGGGCTTCTGTTCCGTTTCTCTTCTTTTGTGAGACAGGTCTTACTGTGTGGTACAGGCAGATCTTGAACTCTTAGATTTAAATTTAATTTTGTCTAAACTTTCAGAGCGCTGGTGTAAATCTCTGGGCCTAGGTGGCCTTTTACTTTAAAAAAAAAAAAAAAAAAAAAAAGCCAACATCATGGTATGGGACTGTGGTACAACACATGCCCGGGGTATGTGCGGCCTTCTATCCCACACCACAGAAAACCACAGAGTTTATAATCCCTTCATTCAAAAGGCAAAGGCAGGAGGCCCGTTACAAATGAGGCTAACCTAGTCTACACAGTGATACCATGAGGCTAACCTAGTCTACACAGTGATAGCATGAGGCTAACCTAGTCTACACAGTGATACCTTCTCTTCAAAACAAGGGGCGGGGCTGAGAATGTACCTTCCTTAGTAGAGTGCTTGCCTAGAAGACCCAGGCTTTGGAGCCCATCCCCGGAAGAGCACAGACTAGGAGAGCTGGACACATCTGCTACTGAAGCAGCTGAGAGACAGAGGAAGGAGGGGCATTCACATCCTATATTGCATGAAAAGTCTGTAGCTAGCCTGAGCTGCAAGAAAGCCCACCTCAAAAAACGTTTTTAAACAAACAGATAAATAAAATAAATCCTGGGTGTGATGGCACACACCTTTAATCCTAGCACTCAGGAGACAGAGGTAGATGGATCTCTGTGAGTTCAAAGCTAGCCTGGTCTACATAGTTTGTCCCAGGACAATCCAAAGCTACACCGACCCTGTCTTGAAAACAAAACAAAAGACAAAGAACTAATAGACAACAACAAATCTGAAAAAGTCAAAACCAAACCAAAAACCCCCAAAGCTCTATCCCTCCTTGGTCAGTTCCTAGGGACAGCCTTTTCTCTTCACATTGTCAAAAACTGCACATTTCTGTGACTAACCCTTTGCTGTCCACACCCCTGCCCCTCCTCGGGAGGGCAGTCCGTCCCCTCGACTCCGGGCCCACTGGAATTCCTTCAGGGTCAGTTCTGCGGCTCCCATACATACACCAGGGTCCATTACCAGCCCCAAGGAAGCGAACAAAGCCCCAGGCTGGGTGGGCTCGAAGCCAGCCCAAATCTCCACAGCCTTTGTCCAGGCCATTTGTCACCTGTTAGCTCATTCCATCTTTCGCTTTTCCCTAGATTCTCTTTCCTCCCAAACTCTAATCTCTGCTCTCCCAAAGCCCCAAGCTGCTTTTTGAGATTCGGAGAGGTTCCGCAGAGCCAGCCCCAGCTCGGCTTTCCCTCCTGGCTCCCTGGTATCTCCAGCCACAAGGTCTTGCTGGGGACCGCTCCTTCCAGCCCGGCAGCCTGTTCTTCCCCTCTGCTCCCCCACCCCCAATCTCCCCGGACTGCATCATCTCTCCTCCCTCTCAGTGGAATGTCAACCCTCCTGAGGGGTTTGGATGCCTTGGTGGGAACCCCGCCTGGCCTGCAGGTCCTCCAGCCCGCCTGCCTCTCCAGCTTCATTCCATCCTGGTACCACTGCAGGAAGGCTGGGTGTTTAATCGCTTGTTTGTTCTGTCTCTCCCACTAGAACAGAAGTTCTAAGTGTAGCGACTGTTCACAGGGCCTGGCACACCCCGGCTCACAGTACCCACTGAATGAGTGAAGGAATGTCTCCTAACAGTCTCTTCAGAGACAGGCACTGTTACCTCTGATTTCTAGAGGCAGAAAGCAGAGAGAGTCTGGCTTGCTTCTGGCAGTGAGAGGTGAGAGTCGAGGCCAGGAACCAGGCCTACCTGACTGCTTGCACGCTCAGAGCCAGGCTGACCAAGTCCGTCCGAGGCGCACGACCTGGGGCCAGGCCCTCAGCTCTAAGTCTGGTCCTGGAGGCCCATCCCATCCCTCTAGGCCCTGGTGAAGTCACTGATCAACCTACTGTGGAGAAACCTATTGGGGACAGGGTAGGCCTTTAGCCAGTTGGTGCCCAGCCCCCAGCACCCACCTCACTAACCTCCCTTCAGGGAGGCCTGCCACAATTTGGCAATTGTTAGAGAACTTTTTTTTTCCCTTTTGGGAGGAAAGCTGTAAGTCATTAGGCTGCTCCCGCCTGCGGGTCACCATTTCCTGTTTAGAAGACTCATCTCTCCTTGGGAGCTGAAAGCTTCCCCACCCCCAGCCAGGCTGTGCAGAAGCTCCACAGGCCAACGCCTGCTCTGCTCCCCACAGGAAACTGGCACCTTTGGTACCCTTTGTGCTCAGAAAGGGACACTCATTTTCTCTCAGCCCCAGGAGGCCTTCAGAGTTGAGGTCACCAGCACCATCTAGCCTGAGGTGAATTGCCCCAGCTCTGGTCCTCTGAGCAGGAAGCCCAGTGACCCCTACCCTTTGGCCCGGCTTCTCACCCTCCTGGCTCCAGCCAGCCCATTTCCTTGCATCAAAGGCCATTTGGTACCCAGCAGCCAGACAGAGGTGTGGGCCTGCCTGACAGGGAGGCCCTTGGGAACAGGAAAGACATCCTCCTTCAGCTGGGAGGGGCAGCTAGTCCTGCCCCAGAGACCTGCTACAGTGGAGGCACAGCACAGGGCCAGGCTTTAGCTGAGGCCTGGAACAGCTAAAGTCCTGGAAGAATGCAGGGAAGCTTTCATAGCACCCGGACTGGACTGCCCAGAGCCCAAAGGTTATGGCACTCCAGTTAGAACTCCAAATCACAGGACTTACGACCCCTGCCTCTCTCTCCCCAAGCCCCTTAATGTGTCCCATTCAACACACCAGTTTTTAGTATATAAATTAACCACTTTATTGAATATCAATAAACTGTACATATTAACTATACAAAATGCTGCTTACAATATAAATACCTTTAAAATGTAAACATCTTCCTCCCAGGGCCACCTGTTGGGCCCCAAAATAGTTCTGGGAGACACATTGGCTAGGCTGAAGCACCCACTTGGCCCCTAACAAGTGACAGCCGTTACTCATGGTCCCTTCGGAGACAGTTAAACTGCTGTGAAACAGGTGTCACCAGGGGACAAATGGGGGTGGGGGCTGGACAGCTGCCCAGGGCACCTGGACATGTGTCCAGAACCACCCTGCTGGGGCATGGACGCAGCCTGGGGTGTGTGTGGGGGGCGACTACTGCATAGTCTGTTGTACCTCGAGGAAGCTGGCCTGAAGGGTACTTGGGGGAGGTAGGGACGTAAGGGTCCCCTGAGTGGGGTTCAAGCTTCCCAGCCACCAGATTGCCTTTAGTCCTAAGGCTGGAAGCAGCTGTGTCCAGGGGCTATACCCCATGAATACTGAGGGGTGGCTCTGGGAGGGGACCAAGGCACTCTGCCCTCCCTGCCCTTCCGTCTGTCATCTGTATAAAAGGCCACCAAGAGAGCCAAGCAGGAACCAGGGCCAGACATGGCCCCCACAGGTCCCTGGACCAAGGCTGGACGGAGTCCTGGCAGTGAGGATCGGCTTCAAAGAACCGGAGAGATGTCAGGAAGGACGGAGACAGCAGGGTCAGCGTGGGCCTCCAGAACAGCCAGACTCTTGGTGTTTGTGAAGCAAGGACATTCGGGAAAAAGTGCGGGCGCACGCCTGACACTGGTACTTCTTCACATCCGAGTGTGTCTGAAGGTGGGCACGCAGGTTGGAGCGGTCGGCGAAGGCGCGGTTGCAATGGGAACAGGAGAAGGGTTTCTCACCTGGGGAAGAGATGCCAGCAGGGTTAGCGAGGGGACAGTGCTTATCAGCCTTGACAGACCCAAGTACAGTCAGGCCCCACGGGACCTACTGTGTGCAGGCTCTGGGCTTTCTGACCACCAGACTTCTGAGTCTCCAAACTTCCTCCCAGGCTAGGGTCAACTCAGACCAAGTCCTGCCCATCTGGCAGGCACTGAACACTTTTGATGATCCTGTCACTTGACCCTTCTACAGTCCTATTAGAGATAGAGAAACTGAGGCACAAAAAGTAAGTGGCAGGTTCCAGGTCACCCCAGGATTCCATATGCCTTGGTTTTAGCCACTGCCTTAGCCGGGGAGCTGTGGTTGGTGTCATTCCTTGATTTACTTTGTCTGGGACAAAGCTGGAGAGGCCTCCCCAGCCCCACCCAGAGCCAGGGAGGCTGGTCCTCTGCATCCGGCAGCAGCCCACAGCACCTCGATCCCAAATCTTGGGTGTCCCCATCAGACTAGTGGAGAATCTTTCCTCAGCCCACTTGAAGGCCCAACCCTGGGGTTTACAGACACTTGGGATCCTGACATCCCATCGGGCCAACCAAGGCTGTACTGTAGGCTAAGAGTACAGTAAATGTTTAATAAATGCTAGCAGAATTAATAAATGTGCTTTTTAAAAGATAATAAAAATGAATCTGAGCATGTCGGTCCACACTTGTGACCTAGTACTGGAGGCAGAGGGAAGGTTTGAACCAGACTAGCTGCGCAACACAAATAAACACTAACAACAAAATCAAATATCTGTTGCACTCCTACTACATGCCACGCATGATGCTACAGTGTGAAATGTCTTCCAAAACAAAGCAAGGCAGCCCTCTCTCCTGGCCAGCTAGTCCACAGGCGGTGCCCTTTGGTTAGATTCTAGTGCTGGAATTCAAGGGCTGATGAATGACTCCAGGGTGTGCTGAGATTCTGGGTGGAGGGAATCTCAGCAGGGTTCCGATAGGACCCACCCACTCAGCAGGTATTCACTGAGCAAAGCTGCTTCCAGCCATCCTAGAGGGCACTACCCGCAGAGGCCTGTGGCAACGCAGGCCGGGCTCCATAGGCTGGGGAAGGAAAGCAGTGTGACACTGACTGCCTGGCAATCTGCAGGCTCCCACAAGGACCCTCCATTTACCCTTAACTCAGTGCTGACCATGCAGAGATCTGGAGGTCCCTACAAATTAGGGGTGGTGACCCCTCCCCAGGACTGGCTGAAGCACTACCTGTCAGTTTATCAGAAAAGGGGTGAACTGAAGTAAATGCTAACAAAGGGAGGGGGCAGACAACATGGGGTGAGATGGAGTTGGGAGGGGGTGTCTGAGGACATGTGCAGAAGTGTAGATCCCCTACTCCTCACAGATCCCCGACCCCCAGACGCCTTTATAGTGTTCCTGGCAAGTGTGAAATCGGCACCAGGCCGGCTGGGACAAAGGCCACTGAGGGGAGCACTGTACATGCGATACCCCCTGGATTAAAGGGGCCTGCCATGCAGTGAGCCAGCAGCTGCGGCCAGAACAGGTGCTGGGCACCACTGCCCCATGCACCTGCTCTAGCCCTGCAGGCTCCCACCCCCTGGGCCACCATTAACCACACAATGGGACTCCCTGAGAACAGGGTGGTGAATTTCAACAGGGTTTTGTCTGAGCCATGCCTTTACATCAAAACAAAGTCCCTCGGGTTTTGGCAGCCTAGGACCCCTGAGGGCTTCCCACAGCAGAGCCCCCTAGGCTAACTACCATGCAGGAGAAAGCCCAGGCTGTTAGAAGTTCACAGGTTAAACCAGAGGCAGTATGTGGTTGGAGGAGGAGAAATGGGTTCCCTCATTCATGTAATAAGGAGTTAGTGAGACTTGCAAATGGCACCCCACCTCTCTCTCAGCCTTCCTATTCCAATGCTGGCCACAACAGGAAATGCACAGCTCCAACTGGCCAGCTCACACCCCAAAGCCTGCTAGCTGAGGCCCCTGAAACTTCTTCCACACTCTTTCCAGAGATTACCCCGAACATGAATCCCCACTCTCAAGGACAGGCTTGTGCCATTCCCTCCCTTCTAGAAGCTTGCCACACGTTCTGAGGCTGGGGACCAGCAAAGTCTTAATTTAGTATGGCATGTGCACCCAGTACGCCACTATATACACAGATCCCAATGTTCTTAGGCATTTCAGAAATAAGGAGACTGAGAAAGGTCTCAACCCCGGGTTCAAGTCCAGGTGGGGAATCTAACAATATTCTGTCTGTCTCGGCTCAGCGTGGAGAACCGGTGCAGAAGAAGCAGCATCTACTTGGCAGAGCCAGGAGCGAGTGTTGAGTCCATCAGAGCCAGGGCCCAAGCACTTAGGGCGGCAGAGAGATGAGAGACAGCTGTGGGAACACTCACCAGTGTGGGTGCGGACGTGGCCCTGCAGCAGCCAGGGCCTAGAGAAGGCCTTTCCGCAGGTCGTGCAAACACAAGGCAGCGTGTGGCTTCGGATGTGCATTTTCAGGGCGCCCAGACTTTGGTATTCCTTGTTGCAGTATTTGCAGTTGAAGGTCTTCCGGGACTGGGAGTCCTTGGCCACCGAGAGCCTGGCTAGCTGCTTGGGCAGTTGACCCAAGCCGGGAAAGGCGATGAAGGCCTCGGTTTCCAGGGACGAGGCCGAAGTGGAGGAGAAGGAGGAAGGCGCCGGCGAGGGCGGGCTGGGCGGCTGGGAGCTTTTGCCGCTGTCTTCATCGGACAACGAGGTCAGCTCTGCAGCCCTGGGGCTCTCCCTTGGCGGGAGGGTGGCCCAAGCAACTGGTTGCACTTGGGGCACCAGGAGGGAGTCCCAGATAAGGGTGGGCAGTGAGGCGGCGGGGTTAAGGACCTCGGGAGGAGGGATGGCGGCCAGCAGGTGGGCCTGGTCGTAGGGCTGCTGGAAAGTGAACTCTGCGGACAGAGAAAAGAACAGAGGGTCAACTGGGCCGATTCTCGGGGCGCCAGGTGGAGGGGCTCCCCGCCTGCCCCTCCCCCACCCGGATTCCCGACTCCGCACGTCTGCCTTCCTATAGTCTCGGAGGGTCTATAGTCTCGGGGCCTCCCCATCCCGGGCCACTGACCCCCTCGGTGGACCCCAACTGCCAAGATCTTGAGCTCCCGGTCCACCTGTCGCGCCCGCAGAGTTCGACTCGCCCCTCCGCGCCCTCGGGATCCCCCGAGTCACCCGCGTCCCGCACCCCGCCACGCACCCACACACGCGTCCTGCAACTCGCTATAGTTAGGCTTCCGGCGGGGGTCGGACGGCTTCCTGACCAGGAAGGAGCGCGGCATGGTGGCCGGGGCGTTCTAGGTAGCCGGGGTCACCGGGTCGCGCAAGGTCGATAGGAAACTCCGCTCTCGAGGCCGGGCCGGGGCACTAAGATTCCCTCTCTGTGCAGCAAACTCTTTAAGTACCAGGACTGGGGGGCGGGGCCGCGGGGCCGGCCACGCCCCTTTGTCAAGGCTGCGCCAATGGCGGGCGGCGGCGCGTCCCGAGACCACGACAGGAGCAGGTGCGCCTGGGCTGGAAGGGCTCACGCCGCGTGGCGCTGAGATTCCGCTGGGGCTCCTCCCGGACCGGACCGCGCCGCGTCCGAGCGCCTCGGGCGCCCCCTGGTGGCCGCGCCTGGCCTCTGCCGAGCGCGCCACCCTCTACTCGGCCGGAGCTGCTGACCTTTGCGCCCCGAAAATGCCTTGATCCGCTTCCTTCGCACGTGCTTAGGGAGCGCCCACTCTAAACCAGGCTGAGTTCGGTCGGGAGTTGCCTATGCAACGCTAACAAAACGCTCTAACTACCAAAGGATGACTTCCCGGCCGTGGGGGAGACAGACGAAGTATACAGGCAATTCTACGTGCAGAGGGAGGTGTGCTTTGATGGAGACAGGTGGGGCAGAGACAGCTGTGACTGTCAATGAACGGTCACCTGACCGGGGGGTGTGTCTATGACTTCCCAGGGGAAGTGAAAAAACACGGAGGGGAAAGACCCGAGGTTAAGATAACTTCTGTCTCCCCAGCCTATGAGAACAACTCTCAGGGGTGGGGGTGGGGTGGGCAGGACCCGAGGGGTCGAATCTGCTGGCCTCGGGTCCTCGGAGGAGTTTGGACTTTGCCTTAAGGGCACTGGGGAGCCACGGTAGGACTTTCAGCTGCGGAGGGACCTGTTTAGAGACGCGTTGTGAAACACCACTGAGGGCAGGTGCCCGGCAGACGTAGAAAGGGCCAGGGCTGAGGTTCCTGGCTTCCTGGTAATCGTGTTGGAAGGGTCACAGGAAGGAAGGGTACAGCCTAGCACCGGGGTGGCTCCGGAAATCAAGCCCACACACCACAGTATGGGGTTACAAACACCTGTAAAGTAGAGGGGCTATGGAAACCTGTGGGGTCCCACGCTAGCAGAACAGATGAGTCTCTATGCGAATCGAACTCTTAGCACTGGTGAGAGGGGGTGATCAGACAGCGGGCAGAGATCATGCAGAACGCTTGGCCCTCTGGGTTAATTTGATTCATCCACGTATCTCTCCTCGATTCCAGAGGGTGAAGACTGAGACGCCCCCCCCACACCCTTCCTTGCTTGTCTCAAACGACAACTCAGCTGACCCGGTCTTGACCTTTCTCCCGCCTCTACGCAAAATGACCAGGGCTCTGCAACCAACCACCAGACCTTGGCACCTGCCTGCCCTCCATTCCTGTTCTCTCTTCCCGATCTACACCTTGCTAGGCTGTCTTTCATCTTTTGTTTTGGCAGCATCCCCAAACCCCCAGCTCACAGCCTCTTTAGTAGGGTGGGAAAAAAGAAAAAAAAAAAAAGCAGCCCACAGGGAAAGGCCGGTTCACACCCTCACACCTGCCAAGCAAAACTTGGTCAAGTGTTGATGGATGCTGGCACACCACTTAGAAAAGGTGTGACTCAGCCCAACAGGTGACAGGTGACTCCCCACTCCCAGGAAGCCTTCTTCCCAGGCGGACTGCCACCCAGAGCTTTGAGGCCACAGTGTTTCCCCCAGAGTGTCTGAAAACACCCAAGCCCAGCCCGCCTTCACCTGCAGACACATCCTGATTTAATTATGTAGGGCGGGGTTGTTGGCATCCGATTTTAAAAGGACAAAGCCACGGATGCCTCTAAAGAGTTACCAAAGCTTAGAATATATGGCCAGTCTCAGACCCAGACCAAACAGCCAAAAGGACAACCTAACATCTGAGCTCCTGTGTGCTCTCCCTCCCTCCCTCCTTCTTCCCCCCATCTCCCACCCCCTCTCTCTTTAGTTTTTTGAGACAGGGTTTTTCTTTGTAGCCCTGGCTGTCCTGAAACTCGTTTTTTGTAGACAAGGCTGGCCTTCAATTTAGAGATCCTCCTGCCTCTACCTCCCCAGTGCCAGAATTAAAGGCGAGCACCACCACCGCCCAGCTGACACCTGTGCTTTTAGTATCAAAAAGAAAAAGAAGGGAACAGAGGGGGAGCAGTGGTAAATATAGGGAAAGAAACAAACTTTTTTAAAAAAAAAAAAAAGAAAGAAAGAAAGAAAAAAAAAGAATAAGCAACAACAAACCCGAATCACTCACTCATATGTCTATCAACAGACTGGAAAAAGAACATGGACTGCCAGACAGCAACAAAAAGTAACCACAGGCAGATGAGGACACACCTGGATTCTTACCTGTTGGAGGCAGAAGCGGGAAGCTCAGAGGTGTAAAGCTAGCTCTGGTGAGTAGTGAGAGTCAGGGAGAGGAAGGAATGTTAAAAGTATGGGCAGTTTCATGGAACAGCAGAATGATTCTCAAGCCACAGTAATGAGCAAAAGCCAGAAACAGGTGTGCAGCTGGCTGGGTTCACAGATGGTCAAAAGCGGGTAGACAGAATGGTATGTAATTCAGAGATATAGCACTTACAGAATGAAAGTCAGGAAAATGTTTAATACAGAATCCTTTTTTACTGTTTTAAAATTTGTTTATTGTTGTTTTAATGTGACATGGTATCTTGGTTGTCCTGGAACTCACTCTGTAGAGTGGGCTAGCCTCAAACTCAGAGATATGCCTACCTCTTCTGCTTCCAGAGTGCTGGGATTAAAGGCTTACTTGGCACCACTACCTGGCTCTATTTTTATTTTTTTATTTGTGTGCATGTGCCTGTGTGAATATTACATGTGCAGATGCTCTCAGAGGCCAGCTTCCCCCGTAACCCGAGTTACAGGTGGCCGTGAGCCACTATGTGGGTACTGGGAACGGAACCCAGGTCTCCTGTAAGAGCCGATGCTCTAGCTACTGGACCTCCAGTCAACTTTTTATTTATTTATTTTGAGTTTTTTTTTTTTTTTTTTTTTTTGGTGTCATGGAACTTGATCATCTGCAGACTAGACTGGCCTGGAAGTCACAGAGATCCACCTGCCTCTGCCTCCCCAGTGCTGGGATTAAAGGCGTGCACCACAGCCTGACCTTTTTTTCTCTTTTTGAGATAAAGTCTCCCTGAATTTCAGGTCTTTCTGTCTCCTCCCCAGGGCTGAGGTTATGAGTACAGTACAGACCACCAACCCAGAGTACGCAGTGCTGAGGAGCAAAGCCAGACCTGTGTGAGCTTCATCCAGAGCCCTCTAAATCCTTCTGATGTTATTTCTGGTACTTTTTAAAACGGGGTCTGTAGCCCAGGCAGGTGTCAAACTCACTATGTAACCAAGGATGACCTTAAACACCTGATCCTCCCCTCCCCCTCCCAGGTGCTGCCACAGGCCTCTGGAGGCCACTGGAAAGAAAGGTGTTTGGTTGGAAGGGAGAGGAAGTAGCCTTGTTTCCCAGACAAGGAAGTTCTTTATAATTAACCTTTGAACTTTGACTAGACAATTCAAAGCCTTTTGGTATGACTGATTGATTGATAACTGATAGGCATCGTATGACCCAGGCTGTCCTAGAACTTGCTCTGTAGCTCCCGATGCTCCTGCCTTCAACTCCTATGTGCTGGGATTACAGTGTGCTTCCTGTATGCTAGCAGGCAAACGTTCTTGTCAAAGGGACAGCCATACAATCAGCCTTAGAGTGACATATTTAACACAAAAAAATATAATATTCAGGGGGACTGGAGAGATCCTTCATTGTCGAGTTCAGTTCCCAGCACCCACATGACAGCTTCCAACCATCTGGAACCCTGGGAGGGATCTAGTACCTTCTCTGGCCCCCACAGGCACTGCATGTGCTTGGTGCACAAACATATACACAGGTAAAACACCCATACACGTGAGTTATATGTTAGTACATACATGTGTATGTATATATTTATGCATATGTGTATTTAGAGAGCAAGAGACTGTGTAGTCATGGCTGTCCTAGAACTTGCTATGTAGACCAGACTAACCTTGAACTCACAGAGATACACCTGCCTCTGCCTCCAGAGTGCTGGAATTAAAGGTGTGGACCACCATGTTACCTGGAGAGCACTCTAGTCAGGCCTAGGTAACAGCCCAGCAAGCTCTCAGGTGCTGGCAGGAGGCCAACTGGCCCTTCTTGAAAAGCAAGGGTGGTGGTGGTGGCTTTGTTTGTTTTTCAGGAGGAGGATTTCCCAGGCAGGATTTCTCTGTGTAGCCCTGGCTGTCCTGGAACTCACTCTGTAGACCAGGCTGGCTTCTGCCTTCTAAGTAAACATGCAGGGTAATAAACACCCAGCTTGTTGTGAAGACAAGATCTCACTAGCAGGCTAGTCTAACGCTGGATGTCCTCCTGCCTCAGCCTTTTGAGTGCAGGGATTGCAAGAGAGCCTTTAAGACTCCCACAAGCTCCCCAAAGGCTCTCCTGCTGGCTCCGCTCCTGGTGCAGGGTGCAGTCCTCCTGCGCCCTCTGCTGGCCAATGTACCTCCCTGCGTCTCCCCTTGCGAGGAGAGCAACGTGGAACCATTTACTATAACAAGGAAAAGCAGGGGAGGAGGATAAATTTGGATACATGGCTGCATTTCTTTAGGTGTCCCTCCACTAAACCCAGTCAAAGTCTCCCTCTCTAGACCTCCACAGGTGACATTTGTAACAGATAAGGGGATGGTTACATACATACAAGTGTTTATAATTATAACACCCCTTGGTCACCACAGTGCCCCACTATAAAAATTTTCCATTTTTGATGCTTTGAAATAGGAACTAACATAGGTCAGGCCAGCCTTGAACTTACCATGTAGCTGAGGCTGGCTTCTTGTGTGCTGGGATGACAGATATGTGCCATCACTCGTTATTTTTATACTGAGGATTGAACCCAAGCTCCCCAAAGAATGACCATACCACTGATCTAGGCTTTAAGCTTCTGCTAGGCAGTCATACGTGTGGTGTGTGTGTGTGTGCCTCTGCATGCATGTGGAGGTCAGAGGACACCTTTAGAGTCACCCCACCCCCGACCCTGCCTCCCCTTCTACATGGGTTCTGAACTCAGGTTTCCAGGCTTGCTAGGTAAATGCTTTTTGCCTTCTGACCCATCTCACATTTTTACTTTGAAATAAGAACTGGGATAATTGAACCTGTGATCTTCCTGCCTCTCAGCCTCCCAAGAGACTGGAGTTACAGCCTGAGCCAGGCTTTTTATTCTGGGCAGCTGAGGTCACATAGTTTAACAAGGGGACTCAGGTGGGAATTCAGATGACTTTTTTTTTTTTTTTTTTTTTTTTTTTTTTTTTTCTGAGACAGTTTCTCTGCATAGCCCAGGCTGCCCTGGAACTTGCTTTGTAGACCAGGTTGGCCTTGAGCTCACCAAGATCCACTTGCCTCTGCCTCCCGAGTGCTAGGATTAAAGGTGTGAGCCACCAGGGAATGGCACTTTTTTCCTTTTCCTGCCACAAATAATGGAGCAATTTTAAGGAGTGGCTCTGCCATCCACCTAGTACTGTCCTGTGGGTGCGCGTGCTCGGGGTGCGCCATAGAAACTGGGTGGCCAAATGTCCTCCAGACAGGTGAAGTTGAACTCCTTTTAGCAGGGAGTGGAGGATTCCTTTGCAAGACTCAGCCCACATTAGCTATTGTCTCCTTCCTTTTTATCTCCATTGTCTGAAATGTGCTTCGGGGTGGGACTTGAACCTTGCACAGCCAGTTTTTGCATCTTTTGGAATTTGTCTGATTAAACCTGGCACTTACATCGAGGGCTGGTTTAGTTTTGTTTTTATTCTTTGTGTCTTTCACATTATGCATCTCAATTCCACTCATTTTCCATCCCTGAGCATCTGCCCTCAAACCCACCCCCCATAAAATTTAAGAGAAAAAAGGGGGTGGGAATCTCATCATGGAAGCTGTGGTGTGTCACAGTGGGTCACAGGGTAAACCCTTTATTCATAGATCTTAAGTGTTCATGGCAAGGTTATTGGTCTCTGGTGTCTGCTCTGCTACCCGCTCTTCGCCCTGCTGGAATTCCTATTACTTATCCTGCTGTTGCTGTGTCTAGTGGAAATCCCACAGCTTTGAGTCTTTTGGGTCTGCAGGACTGATGACATGCTTCAGCCAATCACAGATGGGGTGGATGGTGGGATGCCAACACAGCCCTGGTTCTGGGCCTGGGTAGTTGCAGGGTTGGTCAGTCCACCAACCCTCCCCTGTCCTTATCACCAGGGTTAGGGTTAGGGTTAGGGTTCTCCAGCATTTGCAGATGAGCAAGGGGGCGGAGCCAGTTCTGCTTTTCTGTCCTCAGGGTGGGATCTCCCACACCTACACCTTCAGGGCCAGCTCTACTGTGTTGCTCAGGTGTGGCTTAGGTGGTCTCCTCAGTGCTGCAGCCTTGAGGTGCAAGGCCTGCTCTCCACCCTTCTGAACTCAGCTCTCCCGCCTGCCTCAAGTGTTGATGGAGGAGGGCATTTCTCCCTCGACCATGTCATAGAGCTCTTTCTGCTTCTTTGTATAAACGTTTCAAGTCCTTTCAGTCAGTAAGCTGATGACTTCTTTTTCTTCTTATTTATAGACAAAGTGTCACTATGTAGCCTTGGCTGAAACTTGGTATGTAAATCAGACTAGCTTAGAACTGAGTTCAGCCTGTCTTTGCATTCTTTTAACTCCCCCCCCCCCCCCCCCCGGGAAGAACCGGGAAGAACCGGGAAGTAAAGCCAGTCACCTCTGCCTTCCCTAACCCTTTTCCTTGATGCATGTGTGAGTGAAAGTGTGAACTTTCAGTGCCAAGTGTGCTTCCGCAAGCTCCAACCTGTCCATCTCCCAGGGTCCTGGGAAAGTTCTCATCATTAGGTTTGCTCAGGCTGACCTTGGCCATTGACCTATCTCAGCCTTAGGAGTCCTTAGGGTCTTGTCCTACCACCAGGCCTGGCCAAGAACTTCTAGTTTCCCAGAGTGTTGCTGGCTGATTTTTCACTGGTCTATTGAGTAGATGAAGGGACAGATGGACCTTGACTGGAAAGACAATGGGACAGTGAGAGAAGAGTTCAGCCTCAGCTGCTACCTCTACCTTTAGAGAACAGACCCTCCTCACTGGCCTGAAAACAAACCAGCCCGTCACTGGTCATGGATACAAACTGCTTTGGAGGCTGGCTTTTGGTTGGGGGCTCATTGCAACAGTGAAGCCTCTGCTGGGACCAGACTCTGGGAAGAGGAACATTCTCAGCTGTCTCTATAGCATTCCAAACTGGCCTAGGTGAGGACTGGGCGAGCCCCAAGGGGTGGGGGTGGGGTGGGAGGTTGTACTGGACTCTTTCATTAGCCCAGGTGAGCGGCACAATCACTCATTTGCATATGAGGAGACTAGAACTTGGTGAAGACTTTTCTGGGGAGGAAAAGCAGGGTGGAAGGGAAGACCTTTGCTAAGTTATTACATATTATGTGCCTTTCCCATTCTTAAATTGTATTTATTTCTCTGACACCACAGGTTGAACCTGGAGCCTTCTGCATCTGGGCAGGAGTTCTTCCTCTAGGTAGAGCTTCATCCACCTGCTTTGGGTTTTTTGTTGTTGTGTTATGATTTGTACATGTATGTGTATCACATGTGCACCTGCTGCTATCAGAGTTCAGAAGTGGGTGTCAAGATGCCCTGGAACTGGAGTTATGGGTGGCTGTAAGCCTCCATGTAGGTGCTGGGAATTGGACCCATGTCCTCTACACAAACAGCAAGTGCTGTTAACCACTGAGCCTTCTCTTCGGCCTCAAAAGATTTATTTTTAATTATGTGTGTGTGCATGTGAGATGAGAGGTCAGTGCAGGCCAGAGGCATCAGCCACCCTTGAGCTGGAGTTAAGGTGGCAGCCACCCCATGTGGGTGCTGGGAACCAAACTCAGATGCTCTCACCACCTGAGCCATTCAGAGCTCCTTATGGTGTTGATTTTTAAGTGGGAAGTTCATCACAGAGGGTTTGTTAACCAAGTGAAGGGCCAGGAAATGCTAAGCAGGGAAAGACACTCACTGTCTGATGAGTTTGATCCCTGTAAACATGGAAGGAGAAAACTGAGTCCACAAAGCTGTTCGATGATCTCCACAAGTGCTGTGGCACATATATGCCAACTCACAGATCACACACAAATATGGTCATAATAAATACACTTTAGATTTAAAAATAAGCAACAGTTGATGGACTCCTTGTGCTGTTGTACCTGGGATACCCTCCTTATGTGCATAAACTACCCACTCCTGTCTCCTAAGGAAGCCGACAGGGCTCAAAAGGCCCCACAGGATACACACACACACACACACACACACACACACACACACACCCTGCCATTGAGGTGCCTGTCACTGCGCATGCTCCAGCCAGCCTCATGGACACTGCATCTAGGGCTCCCTTCTCTATGGTGATCTTCCCAGAACACCCCAAGGGGCTCACCAGCTCCCTCTGCAACAGTGTGCCTGGCAGCACACTGCCCCTTCAGCCTCCTCTCTCTCTGTCCACTCCACTCTCTGCCTCACCATCGGCCTGTCCTAGGCTAGGCTTACTTCGTCATCACAATTGAGACCAGCAGCCAGTTGCCCCAACGCTGGCTTTTCCATAGCCTTTCAGCTAAGCAGTGGATTCAAGGGTTATCTAAATTTGAAACTCTAATTACCTGGTAACATAATTAAAGTTAATCCCCAAAAAAGAACTCTATGACTCCAGCACAAACCAGGCACAGCACACACTTGTAACCCCAGCAAGAGTAGCAGCAGGAGAATCATAAAGTAAGTCCTGGTCAACCTGGGCTATACAAGACCAAATCTCAACAGACAAAAAACCAGATGATCTGAAAACCTGGCACTGCATGTACATAGTACACAGACATACATGTCAGAAAAACACTCATACACATTAATTTTTAAAAAAAGATTTGCATTTTATGTACATTGGTATCTTGCCTTCATGTATGTCTGTGTAGGGGTGTTGGATCCTCTGCAACTGGAGTTACAAACAGTTATGAGCTGCAATGTTGGTGCTGGAAATTGAACCTGGGTCCTCTGAGAGAGTAGGCAGTGCTCCTAACCACTGAGCCACCACTCTACCTCTCTCACACACACAAAAAAATGTAAATATTAAAGATTAAATAAATAGTTGGGTGGTGGTGACTCAAGCTTTTAATCCCAGGCACAGAGAGGTGGATCTCTGAGTTTGAGGGCAGCCTAGTCTACAGAGGGAGTTCCAGGAAAGCCAGGACTACCCAGAGAAACACTGTACCAAAAAGCCAAAAACAAAGAAAATCTACAGCCAACTCTCCACCCATCTCCATAAGGATAGGAGTATATCTCATCACTGCAAGGATGTATGCCCATACCAGATGGATGAAGCAAACAATTGCTCAGGTAGCAACCTCCATCCTTTTGTACAGAGGTAACAGAACCTGGGGGAACCCAGGAGCTTCAAGAAGCCCAGCTGCTGAGAGACAGATAGAAAGCAGTCCTGTTTAGAAACACTCTCTCTTTCTCTCTCCAGGGTTTCTCTATGTAGCCTTGGCTGTTCTGGAACTCTCTCTGTAGATCAGGCTAGCCTCAGACTCAGAGATCTCTGCCTCCCAGGTGCTGGGATTAAAGGCATGTGCCCACTGCCTGCCACAAACTTTTCCTTTTGTGAGTCTTTCAGGATGCTGCAGAGACTGAACTCAGGTTTCTCTGGGAACTAGCTCAGGCAAGCTCTCTCAGGTCTCCCCCAGATGTTCACGTGGGCCCTCTGGTTGTAGCCTGGGCTGTATAGCCTCTCCTGGTGGCAGACTTCATCCCGGGGTTTTCTTTCTTCCCACACAGGTGCTTGGCTTTCCTATTTCTAGATCTCTGAACATTTCTGAACCACAGAGGGCAAGAGAGGGGGAAGCAAGGGTTTAAGCATTCCTTGCACCAAGTCCTGAGATAAATGCCCAGAAATCCAGTACCCTCATTAAGGCAATGGTGGGGGAAATGTATGAAATGTATTTGGGCCTAGGAGTTTGGGATCAGCCTGGGCAATATAGTCAGACCCCACCTATCTCAAAGTGAGGGTGGGGTGGTGGAGAGATGGACAGAGTTTTGTTCCCAACATCATGTCTGGCATTATAGACCAGTTCCAGGGGGTCTGGTCTGAGCTCCATGAGCACCTGCACTCATGTGGATATACCACACATAGGCATACATACACTCACACACAATTTAAAAATTAAGCTGAACATGGTGGTGCAATCCCAGCTGCAATCAGGAGGCTGAGACAGGATTGCCAAAGTTTAAGGCTAGCTTGGACTACATCGCAAAACCCTTCCTCAAAGAAAAACTCTCAAAGGAAGGAAGGGAGGAGGGAAGAAAGCTGGGGAAATAATAGCTAGTGGCTTTCTTCTGAAAAATGTATTATTTAACAATTATATACATAATGTATGTAATAGTTTGTATGAATATAAAAACGTACTTTGGGGCTGGAGAGATGGCTCAGAGGTTAAGAGACTTACCAGTACATTAAGACGGTTCTTCCAGAGGGCTTGAGTTCAATTCCCAGCACCCACATGGTGGCTCATAACCATCTGTGTTGACATCTGGTACCCTCTTGTGTATATTGTATACATAATAAATAAATAAATAAATAATAAAAAAGTACTTTGATCCTTCCATTATCTTCTCCCATTTCCTTCCTCTGACTGCTTTCATGGGAAACCAATGATTTTTCCAAGCTCATAGTTAGCTCTTCCTTTTGAACTCAGTCCAAATCCTGCTCCTGCCCCCAAACCTTGTCCCTACCGCTGACTCTTGTCCTGTTCTTGCTTACAGGCCTTTGCTGGACCCACAGATCTTTCCAGTGAACAAACCCTTCAGAGATGCTAGTATCACCTCTAAACCACAAACTTGAGGGAATGGGGTACTGTGATAAACCAGGCAAGCCCAATTAAGGTATGGTGACCTTTAGAAAAGCCTGTGGTTAAGACAGGTGATATGATGATAAAGCCTTAGGTTAGAGAAAGGGAATGTTATGGAAGTTAAGGCTATGAGGCTGAGGGCAGAGGACCCAGGAATCCTGAGTTCTGAGACTGGGCTTCTCAGCTGAGGATGGCCTTGACTTCTGACCCAGCTCCACCTCCAGAGTGCTGGGATCACAGTGTGTGTGCTGCTACACTCAGTTTTGGCAGTGGTGGGTACGGAACTAGCTCCTGAAATCTGGGTATGGAGGCACATGCCTTTAATCCCAGCGTTCTAGAGGCAGAGGCAAGGCGGATCCTAGTTTGAAGCCTGTCTGGTCAACACAGTGAGTTTCAGGACAGTCATAATACAGACCTTGTGTAGTATGAAGTCTCTAGCCAGGCCTAGCCCTGACATCTGGACTATATATAACATAAGCACACAAAGTCTTATATTAACAACATGCTGTTTGGTCTATGGCTGAGGCTAATTACTGCTAAGTTTATCCCTTTTTTTTTTAAACTTTATTTATTTATTATTTATTTATTTATTTGCCTTGGTGTTTGCCTGGAACTGGAACTACAGACAGTTGTTAGCTGCCATGTGGGTGCTGGGAATCGAACTTGGGTCCTCTGGAAGAGCAGACGGTGCTCTTAACTGCTGAGCCATCTCTCCAGCCCCTAAGTTTATCCTTTAAGTTAACCCATATTTCTATTTATATTTAACCACATGGTACATTATTGCTCGGTGTGGCCTTCTCATCCCACTTCCTCTATGGCTCACTGTTGTCTCTTCTCTGCTCTTCTGCTTCCCAGAATTCTCCTAGTCTGCTTTTCCTGCTTCTATTTCTTGTCTAGCTACTTGACCAATTAGCATTTTATTAAACTAATATTTATAGTGACAAATATTGACAGTGTACAAGAGCAATAGCCCACAGCAACCTGGTCTCAAAAAAAAAAAGGAAAAAAATTACTAATTTGGTGTGTGTGTGTGCTGTTAATATGAGCAACATGTTAGCAGACTAGTAAGGCCATGGCCAAATGGCAATACATATATACTCTTTTGGGGGGGCACCACTCAGCTCTCAAATAAATCGTTCATGAAGGCTTATTCTTAATTATAAATGCCCAGCCTTAACTTGGCCCATCTCTTGCCAATTTTTCTTAATTTAAATTATCCCTTTCACCCATTGCCTCTGGGCCCTTTCCTTTCCTTCTGCGATCTTACCTTCACTCTTACTTCATGGTTGGCCCCTGACGCCCTCTTCCTTCTCTGGATACTTCTTCCTTTTCCTCCCAGATTTCTCCTTATAATTATCCTCTCTGCCTGCCAGCCTCGCCTCTCCTTTCTCCTCCCTTGCTATTGGCCGTTCAGCTCTTTATTAGACCATCAGGTATTTTAGGCAGGCACAGTAACAGTGTCACAGAGTTAAACAAATGCAACATAAACAAAAGCGTCACATCTTAAAATAATATTCTACAGCAGTCTTGGAAGAGAAGAAACAGAGCAGAGCTGTAAAGAAAGTTTGAAAAGAGAAAGTAAAATAGTACTTTAAGAAGCCACATGAGGGGCTGGAGAGATGGCTCAGTGGTTAAGAGCACCGTCTGCTCTTCCAGAGGACCCGGGTTCGATTCCCAGCACCCACATGGCAGCTAACAACTGTCTGTAGTTCCAGTTCCAGGCAAGCACCAAGGCAGATAAATAAATAAATAAAGTTTAAAAAAAAAAAAAAGAAGCCACATGAAGGGCTGGAGAGATGGCTCAGAGGTTAAGAGCACCGTCTGCTCTTCCAGAGGACCCAGGTTCGATTCCCAGCACCCACATGGCAACTAACAACTGTCTGTAGTTCCAGTTCCAGGCAAACACCAAGGCAAATAAATAAATAATAAATAAATAAAGTTAAAAAAAAAAGAAGCCACATGAAGATGAGAAATACACAGGGAGTCTGAATCCTGTATGTTACTGTGTTGATTTTGAATTTTTTGATCTCGAGAAGCAAAAGACAGTTGCTAAGAAACATGAGATTATAAAATAGACTGCTAAATTAAACCAAACTAGATATTTTAGAAATGCCTTAATTTAAAAAAGATATATTTATCAAATGAAAATAAAAAATTCTTTCAAGTTTTATATCCACATAATAAAACTTTAGATTTTCTCCAGTCTAATATGGTTTGATCAAGTAAGACCCCCCGAGAGGTCTCCAATGGTAATGAAAGGCCCGGATGATCCAATGTTTGAGAACCCCTCTATTGCAGTTTCCTCTGAGTTCTGCATCCAGAATGGCTTTCAAGGATGCTGGTGGAGATGATCCAGCCTTACAGATTTCTCCCGTCAGGACTTGACCATAATTCTAAATTTTCTCATGGTCCCCCAAAGATTACCAATGTCCTCAATCAGAAGGCAGTAGTCTAGAGAACTATGCCCACATTCCCCCCAAAAGATTATGTTTGTCTCTGAGTCAGTTATTTGGAAAGCAGCTGCTAGACTGGGCAGGACACAAAAGCCTCTGTGTGTGTTTCTAAGACAAGGTCTCATGCAGCCCAGATTGGCATCTCTGTGTGTGTGTGTGTGTGTTTTTTTTTTTTTTTTTTTAAAGATTTATTTATTTATTATGCATACAGTTTTACAGAAGAGGGCACCAGACCTCATCATAGATGGTTGTGAGCCACCATGTGGTTTTGCTGGGAATTGAACTCAGGTCCTCTGGAAGAACAGTCAGTGCTCTTAACCTCTGAGCCATCTCTCCAGCCCCGTGTGTATGTTTCTAAGACAAGGTCTCATGCTGCCCAGATTGACCTGAAACTTGCTACATAGCTGTAAATGTCCTTGACCTCTAATTTTCCAGCTTTCACTTGAGTGCTAAGGTTCCAGGGGTCCATGTTCTGCTCAGTTTCCTAATTCTTTGTGTGGATTACCCCAAGAGATTCTCATGTATCTAAAAGGAAGTCACGTGGGGAATCTCCTTTGTTAGATGTCAATGGAAGAAGAGAGAGTCACACAGCTGGTGAAGGTAGCTTGTTAGAGACTCTCCTCATGCTTCCCAAGTCCTTCACACCTGGCCCTGTGCTCCTGTCCTATGTAATTGGAATATGTTAATAAAGTTAGGCAAGAGCTGTCCAGGGACATGGAGCCCTGGGTAGGTCAAATCCCACCTGGCAGCAATTCCCTGGCCCCTCCTTAGTCTTGTATCTTTAACACTCAGTTTCAGTGCTTCAGGAGAAGGATGCTCCTGCACAGGAGGCCTGGGACACCTCCACCTCTTTAGGCTTTCCTGCTGCCTGGCTCTCTCCAGTACTGAACAGTTGACATAGAGAAGTAAATAACCAGAGGGAAAGGTCCCACATAGTTAATTTTAACTCTAGGATTTTGTTTTGTTTTTTGAGACAGAATTTCTCTGTGTAGGCTTGCTTGGTTGCCCTGGAACTTGCTGTGTAGACCAGGCTGGCCTCAAACTCAGAGATTAATCTGTCTCTGCCTCCATAATGCTGTGATTAAAGGTGTGTGCCACTACTGCCCAGCTAGAGATTGGGGCCTTTTTAAGATCTTGGAGACAGTTGCAAAGGAAGACAATATTCTGATCAGAAGCTAAAGTTTGATTTGGGAATAACGGAGACCTGAGGTATAAGAGTTCAAGTTGAAGTTCAAGTTAATTCTTGACCAACTAGATAGCAGATGCAAGAACAGAACTGTGATGCAGTGAGAGATATTTTTAGGTTGAGGCTGGGAAGTTTGGCTGTGATATGCAGCACCCAGGTAGGGAGTAGAGTAATGGGGGCACACCAGAAAGAGCCAGGCTGGTCCTTTATTAAGTAAAAAGGGCAGGATAGAGACAGGATGTGCTGAGACCTGTGGGCTGTATTTACGTGTTCCTGGCATGCATGGCGCCAGGTGATGGCCACATGGTAAAGCCAACATGGCGCCACATACAGAGGACACACCCTTAGGTGTGGCTACTAAGATTCAAGCTCACTCCTTCTCTTAAAAAGAAATGCCACATGGCAGCCCACTCTCTCTGCCCCCACCCCCGTTTCTTCTCTCCCTGTCTTTCTCCTGCTCTTCTCTGGGTACTCGCCTCTCAGTAACTCTAAAATAAACTATAGTGTGGCACCTGACAGTAAGCATGTGTCTCTCCCCATGTGCAAAAAACTAACATTTTAGTGCTGAAACCTGGGAGGCCCTCTTCCTGAGCTTAGGCGCATATAAGCTTGGAGAACCTGATCCGGGGTCACTGCCAGGCCGCCTTCCATTTGCCCTGCCCCAGCGCTTTCAAACAACATTGGCTTTGGTTGGTAAGTTTTCCCCTTTTCAGTTAACGAAAACGTGAACTAGTGTCTTGGGTTCTCTGGTAAGACACTGGTTTCTCAGAGGGCCACACCCAGGCACGATCCTCACAGGTCACGGCTGTCCCTTCTTGTTCGACACTCATTTATGGCCTTCCCAGTTATTGGGCTCTCCCCAGGCAGGGACTTGTCCGCAGAGGTGCCCTGGACACCTACTCTAAGGGTTATTACTGGCAGGCCCCTTGTGGTAGTGTGTGGATGCCCACTGTATGGCCAACGGGTTTTTTGCAGTGGCTAGCGTTGGTTAGTTAGGGCTTTACCTCTGGAGCCAATCTCTTCATGCTGATGAGTGCCTAGAGATTGTTGGTGTGAATTTGGACATTGTCCCAGTGGGATACTCTTGAGAGTTGACGAGCTTAAGCGGTAGTGATGCTGTCCTCCAGGACTGCTAAGCTGGGTGACAACCCAGATTTAGCAGGTTCCCAACACCCTCTCTGAGCCTCAATAATAGAGAATAAGCCAGCAAAAAATATTTCTCCATACTCACCTCTAAGATGCATGCTTGAGACTTTAAAACCACTTAGTACACCACCAAACTTATCTGTTTTTGCACAAAGAAATGGCCTAAATATCCCTTAGATTACACAAAATAGCCGCCTATTGCTCACCACCTGGTGACTGTTCCCCAGCGAACCAGTCTCCAGCTGATCTAGTCCTGGCAGATGACCTGGCAACTGTCATCATGAACATAAAGCCTCGGGTGGTCATAGTGTTATCAGGGCGTTCCATCTCCTCATAGACACTGAGAACCAAATACTGGGTCCTGCAGGACTAGCCTCTCCATTGTCAGGGTGGGAGGCAAACAATTCCAGCCTCATCACTGTTATTTAAATCCCTATGGAAACGGGATGAGAACAAAGCCGAGGGGGTCAGTCCTACAAAGGATCCAGGCAGCATCCAGTACACGCTCCCTTAGATGGCTCATTATATACCATGACCCCAGCTTGGAAGGGGTCAGCGACTGGTATAGTACATACACATACCTAACTCTGAGTCCTTGGAAGCCCTTAACTGTCACACCTACAAGTCTAGATCCTGGCCTGCTACTGTGAACTTCAAACTCAGAAAGGAAAGGGGGACAATTTCTACTATTTTTCAGAGAAGACAGGCCCTCCTGCTGAAGCCTCAGAATTGACTAGAAGCCAGGTTGACTCAGGGATGGACAGGAATGCTCCCTTGGAGTAACAATCTTGTGGATTTTATAAAAACACATTACATCTTGGTGGTTGGATAAATTATGAAATTTATTTATATTTCACCTTTTAAAAGCCAGAACATAACCACCACACTTTCTGGAAAGTCATTGTATTGGAAATACAGTTAGTGGATTTGATGCAGAACAAGAGGTTCCTGTTGCTCTGTGGCACAACTGTACCATTCAGTTCCTAAGGTGAAGACATCCCACCAGCCGTCTTCTGAGCAAACCTTCCCAGAGGGTACAGTGAAGAAGTGGAAATGTCTGGGCCCTTCCAAACAGGAACACTGGGAAACATCCTGCCTGACTCTGCTGGTTAGGAGGATCTGAACTCCCTCTTCCCTGGCAGGCAGAGGCATTAAAAGCACACTACCATATGCAGTCTGAGAAAGAGAGAGCCCTACCACAGGAAAGGTGACACAGCCCTGTCAGAGGGTCTGTCCTGCACACAGGGCTGGTGGTGCCCATACTTGTTCTTTGTAAATTCTGTTGGATATCCAGGTTTTAGAGCTGCTGCTCAGCACAGCCTCCAGCAGACTGCCTTTCTCAACTTTGGCAGGAGCTTAACTTTCTTAACTTCCCAACAGAGGCTTTGAAGAGACAAGTGGGCATGACCCTGGCTTTGTCACAGCCTTTGCACTGGAAGGCAAGGTTTTAAAACACATACTTGAGCAAAGAGGTCTGTGTAACAGCAGCTCAGGTTCATCAAATTACCAAGCAGCACATACCAGTCAGCGCCCTCCCTTCTCCCATCACCCAAGGACTCTTTCATTCTTCAGAGCAAGAGTATCAGTAGATACCCAGCAGAGGGGCACATGACCCAGCCACCGGGGATCACTCATCAGCGTGAAAAGACCCAAAATCCACATCCCTCCACTTTCTTCCCTCTTACAGATGAATGCACCCCAGCTTTGCTACCCAACACTTCCACTACATTTCTATGGTGATACTTCATCCTAAAAAGGCACTGTCAGGCATTTAAGACAGAAGCCGTCAGTTCTATGAATGTGCAGGAGGTGTAGGGAAACAGTAGTAACCAAAACTTTTAGCATCGGTTTGTGAAGCCCCAAGGTCACCCAGGAGAAAAAGGGAATGCAGCCCTGGCCCGGTACACAGCAGAACTGTACCTCAGGACCAAGGGAAGGAGTCCCTATTTTATTGTGCTATTTGTGGCCCAGGAAAGGGCCTGGCTGGTTGGGAGGACCTAAGAGACAAACATTGGATAGCAGGATGAATGTGAAACAAGAACATGTGGGAACAGAAGCTCAACTCTTCTTAAAGTAGCAGAGGAGGTATGGTGAGAGCGTACCAAGGGACAAACAAGGTTACCAGCGGGGAAGACAATGTCAGCATTAGGACCTGTCACCCTGGGAGAAGTGACCCTGTCTGGTGCCATGGCTCATTTCCAGATCTGCATTACATGTGAGGTGCAGGAGTCAAGGGCTCACACCTAATGCGCAATGGAAGCTCTAGAATGAGGTGGACAGCGAGGACCCTGCTCACTGGTCCATGATGGATCGTTGCAACACCTGGTTCATCATGTCATCTTCATCAACATCATAATCCTGAGGGCAGAAGACAGCAGTCTAAGTAACTGTTCACACCCAGAAGAATCTCCTTCAGCAGGAGCCTAGCAAGAGAATCTGGAGAAGGCTGCTAAAAACCCCACGCCAGTGTGGAACTGGAAAAACTGAAAAATCATCTCTCAGTGTCTCTGATGTCTCATCATTAAGTAAAAGTTAACAGCTTGGATAGACAGCTCAGTGGTGAGCAGTGGTTGCTTTTGCAGACAACCAGGTTCAATTTCCTTCACCCATGGTGGATTACAACCACTGTTAACTCCAGTCCCAGAAGAGCAGACACCTTCTGGCTTCTGCAAGCATTACACACATGTGGTATACAAACATATATTCAGGCAAACATTCATAAAATAAAAGTAATCTAAAACATAAAAAGTTTCTGGGGCAGCAAAGATGACTTGGTTGGTAAAGTGTGTGCTGTGTCAACCGTAGGAACCCAAGTTCAGATCACCACCACCCACGTAAAAAGAGGGTGCTGAGGTGTTCTATAGGAGAGGCTTGCTTTCACTTAATAGTCTATCCCAAGTAGAGACACCCTGTTTCAAGAATAGGATGGAGAGTGATAAAAGACATCTATGTTGATACCTCAATACCTGGCCTCTGTCCATGGCGCACACAGATCATGTGAGCACATGTACACTCTCTTCAGCAAACAAAACAAAATTCCTTCCTCAATGGGAACTCAGTGGCCCAGATAACACACACACCTGACAGAGACCAAGTACTCAAATGCTGGGGTTAGCTCATGGGTGCAGATACAAGACAAACACATGCAGATACAATTAACTGAGGTGTTGTTCCTAAGGCTTCAGTGCCAAAAGGGCTTCTGGAGGCAAAGAGGCAGGGACCAAACAACCATCCTGAGTAAGGTAAAACCCTACTTGAGCAGTTTTAGGAAAGATGATCATCTCTACAAAGTCAGTGAAAGGACAGTCCTCAAGTTTGTCCCAAATATTATCATACCGAAAATAAATGGTTTTCCCTCCCCTGAAACAAGTCTCACAGTCTGGGCTGGTCCTCAATTCCTGATCCTCTGTCCCCAATTCCTTCCCAAGTGCTGGGAATACAAGAGTGTGCCAGCAAGATAAGGTGTAACTATCTTTTTAAAAGACTTTTTCTCTGTGAACTCCTGGCTGTCCTGAATTTGCTCTGTAGACCAGGCTGGCTTCAAACTCCCACCTCTCTCTGCCTCCCAAGTGCTGGGATCAAAGGTGTGCACTGCCATCCCAAGTTAGATTTATTTTCATTAATATAGTTATGTGTGTATATGTGTATGTGGAGGGTATAGGGAAAGCCTATCGTTTGTGTGCAGGTGCCTGCAGAATCCAGAAGAGGGTGCTACATCTCCAGAGCTAGAGTTACAGATGTGCTGGGAACTGAACTAGGGTCCTCTTCGAGAGCAGTATGTGCTCTTTACTACTGCCACTCTAACATGGCCCAGCTTTGTGTTACAATGCTGGGGACCGGACCCAGGATGTCTTGCTTGGCAGCAATAGCTCTTCTACTAAGCCATACCGCAAGGACACATTGGCACTTCAAGGTGGCAACCATCAGTTGGAGTTGCAGACCCTGTCAAGCATTTCTATTCATTGCCTCCTCCTCATAGGCAGCTGGCCTGAATGGAATCCATCTAAGTTCTCTAAAGGGATCAAACACAGCAAAAGTGGGCAAAAATGGGAGGAAGAGTATGGGGAAAGAAAAGAGGAAGTCTCATAGCTAGAAAAATTACAAGGACATCTTAAGTCCCACTCTGGCACCTACCCACCCATGAAGAGACATTGTGTGGTTTCCCTCTGGGACCAAAAGCTCTTCATCCTTGAACAGTGCTCCAGGTTGCCCCCACTTTAGAACACTGAGTAGCAGTGCTGTCCCCTGGGGTGGATAACACACTCACCACAAAAGTGTCATAGGAAAAGCGATGGCGGCGTTGGATATGGTCCATGAAGTTGGCACTGCGGTAGCTAGGGTCTCCCCAGGGCATCGAGGCACATATGGGACAAACCTGTCATGAGAAAGCAAGGTCTGTGACCTAATGTCTGAGCTTAACCTAGCCCTCTATGACCTCTGCTCAGGCCCTTTCCTGCTAGGACAGCTTTACTGACAAGCCCAGGTACAAGGCCTGGTCACTCTGTCCCATAACATGAAGCAACTCAGAAAACACTGTCTATTTAAATCAAATGACATGTGGGAATAGGTACAGGCTCGTAAAATGATGGATGACTGATTCCCAACAAAGTAAAATTCAGCTCTACAGGAATGAGAGCAAATAAAGGCCCAAATGACAGGGATAAGGCCTAGAATGTACACAATCTGAGCAGGCATAGGGCACATATCTGTAACCTCAGCATCAAAGAAGCAGAGGAAGGAGCATCAGGGCCTACAGGAATGATTTGGGTGCAATGGCAGAACATGCTGCCCCGGCTCAGATGCAGGTGAAACAGCCCTGGGACACTGCTGGGGCACTCTCAACTCCCCACTCTGCTGACTGACCTCACCAGGCAGCAGCTTTCCTCACCTGCAGACCATCCCAGCCTCCTCCTTAGTCCAGGAGGCAAACACGGCTTCCTTAAACCCAAAAGCTCATTTGTTTCCATAAATCCAAGCCACCAACTCCATTTCAGCTCTCCAAGTTCACATACCCCTGCCTTAACTATGCTGTGGCCACCCTACTTCCAGATCTTTCAGAGACTGACTTTAACTTTGGAACCTGGAAGATCATTCTTGGCTGGAGCAGGCATTGAGCTCATTGCAGACACCTGGATTAAGAGGTCAAAGTCTGCAGCCGTTAGCTGTGAGCCTAGCTAGAGAAGGAAGCAGCATCTGCTGTCACTTCCCTTCTGACTGCCTAAGAACAAGAGCACCCAATCTTGAAAAGGGCTGGGGGCTTAGATTACCTCTACCAGTACTGACAGCACCAACCCTTATCTTGCCAGCTTCTGAGCTGTTGACATGGCTTAATAAGGAGCACCTGTCTATAATAGGTAAGGTTGGGGTCCACCCACCAGCACAAGAAAGTAAAAACAAAACATCCAAAGCTGGGCATGGAGGCTCAGGCCTGCAATCCTGGCACTCGGAAGGTGAAACATGAGGACCAGAAATTCAAAATCACCTCGGGCTACATAATGAGTTTGAAGCCAAGGACATACATGAGACTCTTTGTTGTTGTTTAAGTGATTTTTAAATAAAATGTTAAGATATATGCTGAAGAACTAAGAAGGAAAAGGTCACAGTATCTGTAACTTCTTCCTAAGTGGCTCATCAAAACCACACATATATAGAACAGAGTTAAGCAAATTTTGGCAAAATGCTGTTAGGCGAAGGTAAGACTTCACTGTATAGTCTGGTAATTATCTGCATGTCTGATTTTCTACCTAGTCAAAGAAAAGATAATTCTTACCACAGACTTGGTATCTGTGCTGTGTGATAATTTGCAGTGCTCCACAAGTCCTTCCTGATCAAAGTTCTTCTCAGGACAGTAAGGACAAGGAAAGGTGTACCGGTTTGGGACATTTCTGGGAGGTGAGATACAGAAGAGTACCCTGAGAACCATACATCTTGAATGCACTCAAAAAACCAAGAGCATTATGTGTTAGAATTGTTTTGAAACCAGTAGCACAGCTAACACGTGAAGACATCCTCTACCCCAGAACCTCTGCCAGCATCCCAATTCCCCAAATCCACACACCTAAACCCCCATCTTTCTGAGGAGAGTAGGTCATTACCTTGGCTGAAGGGATGCATCCTTGGTGGTAGCCTTCACACCTTCCATGATGTAATTCTGGTATTTGGAACATGAAGCCACGTGGGCTCTGATCTTAGACAGGATGTACTTGAATAGAAAGAGTGGGACCAAGAGTTAATGAGGCACTATTAAGAGGCAATCCCAAATCAGTAGCAGAACTAGACCACACACAGGGTTAACAATCACAGAACTCCAGACTATGCCAGTGGGCAGAAAGCAGCTCTTCACCATGCCAATGCCAGGATGGCTGTTTCACTTGCCAACATCTGCTTCCACTGTAAGGTCACTCTCACCATCTGCTCTCTGCTTACCAACGTTTTCCAAATCCAGTGATGTTTTAAAAAGTATTCTACACTATACTATTTATTTTGTGCATGTGTGTGTGATCTATGTGGAGGCCACACAAGGTGCTGGTCCTTAACCTTCTACCTTGTCTGAGATAAGGACTTTCACTACTAGGTAAGCCGGGCTGGGTATCTATCCCACAAGCTTCTGCTCATTCTCCTGTGGAATTACAGATGATTCTGCTATCACATCTATCTGAACTCACAAACTCAGATCTCAGGTGCCAGGATTAGGTAGCAAGGCAACCAACCACCTGCAAAGTCACCTCACTGGCCCTACACTCACAATAAATTTGTCTCTTACCCATGCATGGTGGGACACATCTGTGACCTCAAGGACTCTGAGGGCAAGGCAGGAAGACTACTAAGAGTTCCAGGCTAGCTTTAACCCACAGAGACTGAAAAATACTTTGGTCTGCCTCTTGCTGTATTTTTGTTGTTTTGCAATGGGGTCTTGCATTTATTACTCAAGTTGTCCTGAAGAAATCCTCTTGTCTCAGCCTCCCAAGGACAGAATACAGACACACGCTAACACACTTGTTTGAGGGCTTTTTAACAATTATACAGAATGAAGAAAGGAGAAGAGAGATATTTGGAGGGGGGCAAATCTACCATAAACAATCAATTTTTGTTTTGTGACAGGGTCTCACATAGCCCAGGCTGCCTTGAACTGTGGATTCTCCAGCCTCCAGTTTCCCAGTGCTGTTACAGGCACATGCCAATAACACACTGCTTTATTAACCTTGCAAATGGAGAAAAAGCACACAGGAGAAAGTGTGCATGAGAAAGACAAAGACTGAAGCCAGTTTGTTGAGATTCAAAATGAAGAAACTGAAGAGACAAAGTTCCAATCCTAGAGCTGTAGGCACTGGCCAGAGCACAATTACTCAGCTGCCAACCTAGGAGCTGGAGCTGGTCCAAAGCACTCCAACTCATCTGTCCAGTGAGAAGCCTGAAAATACATGTGGGAATAAGCCTGTATAGGCCATAAGAGTCTCACTGTGCCCTCTGAAAAGAAAAAGGGGAAAAGATAAACAGACGCCATGGCTATCTCACAACCTTGTTCAAAGTTCAGAATTCAAGGTTGCTCTCAGACATACTGAGCCTGAGACCAGCTGACACTGCATGAGACCCTGGGTAAAAACAAAGAGGTGAGCTGGAGAGATGGCTCCAGTTAAGGGCTCTGGCTGTTCTTCCAGAGGACCCAGGTTCAAATCCCAGCACCTACTTGGTAGTTCACAACTGTCTGTAACTCCAGTTTCAGGTGATCTGGCACCTTCATGAAGACATACATGTAGGCAAAATACCAATACAAATGAAAGTAAATAAATCTTAAAAAAAAAAATTAAAAAACGGGAGGAGGGAAAGAAATTTGCCAGGCATGATCACTCACATTTGTAATCCCAGCACTTCAGAGGAGGCAGAAGACCAATTTAGGGCCAACCTTGGCCACATGAGACTCTGTTTTGTTTGTATTAAAAAAACAAAAACAAAAAAAAAAAAAAAAAAAAAAAAAAAAAAAAAAAAAAAAAAAAAAAAAAAAAAAAAAAAAAAAAAAAAAAAAAAAAACAAAACCAACAAACTAACAACAACAAAAAACTATCTAACCTAGATGTGGTATAAGCATTTAATCCCAGCACTCAGGTAAAGGCAGGTAGATCTCCATGAGTCTCAGACCAGACCCAATCAGGACTATACAGAGTAACTTTGTCTCAAAAAAAAAAAAAAAAACCCAAACAAAAAACAACAACAACAACAAAAACAATAACCACCCCAACAAACCAAACAAGCCAGCCAGGGAGAGCACTGAAGAATGTCCAAGTAAACAAAAGAGATAAGGACTCAGGTGCTTGTGGTGATGCCTGCCTAATAATTTTGCAGCACTTCAGAGGCAGAGTCAGGTGGAACTCTGAGTTCAAGTTCCGCCTGGTCTACCTACATAGCAAGTTCTGAGTTAGCCAGGGTTACAGGGTGAGACTTTGTCTAAAAAAACAAAAACTAAAAATTACAAAAGAAAATGACATACAAAACTATCTAGTACATAAAACAAAATTTCAAATATAAAAAGATGAAAGAATATAGTAAGAAGCAAGGGTGTACCCTCACTGTGTGTTTGTATACATTTATGTTGATGTTTGCCCATAAAGGTACAAAGTGTAGATCAGCTTTTTAATTGTAAAACTATCCTCTGGCCTCAACCTGGGTGCCAGAATCACCAGTGTGCAACACCACACAGCAAACTAACTCACTTTTCAAGAGGGATCTGTGGAGAAACAAACAGTGGCTTTTTTTTTTTTTTTTTTTTTTTTTTTACTGTTTGGAGTAAAAAAATGTAATGATTTAAGAACTAACAAGGAAGATAAAGTGCTAGTTATTTGTGCTCCCAGCAGCAGTGAGAGCAAGCACATGGCACATGATGCAGCCCTGTGTAACTGCACAGCAGGGCAGCATTCCACTGGAAGGCAGACACTACTAGTGCACTCTCTACTTCACACCCTTGGCTCCGGAGTCTTTCAAGGTTAAAACAAAACCAGTAAATTTATAACTCTATTAATGACAGACTATGAAGCTTTTCTTTGAGCTCAGTGCAGATTTCTTTTCTTTTTTTCAAACAGTCTCATGTATGCCAGGTTGGTCCTGAATTTCCAACCCTCCTGTTAACAACACACAGAGTGGATGGAACCCAGGGCTTATTGCCTACTGAATTATATATCCGTAGCCCCAGATGCTTTGAGGCACTAACTTCATTCTATATATATATTTAAAAAATAATAAAATACCTTTAATATTCTAACAGAAAGCACACATGAGAGTTAATACTTTCTGAGGTAGGCCTTCAGTAACGCAGGCTGGTTTAGACTCCTAACTTTGCTGCCCCTGTTCCCAAGTGCTTAGAAGAGAGGTACACACCACTCCCTAGCTGAAGATACGTCCTTTATGGGGGTGGAGGCTTATCTCTACGAATTTCAAAGGTAAAATGTATAAGTCACTAAACCAACTCATGAAGAAAACCAAACAAAAAATCCCAGCAAGGTCATGGAAAAAATAAATAAAACAACAAAAAACCCAGCAGCACAGCCACCACCACAAACAGCAGGCATGCACTTGTGCTGTTAGTCACTACTCATGCTCTAATGTCAGACACTTGCACTGTTTTACCATCCCATCACTGAAAGACAAGGACTCTCCACGTTATGTCCACATACATTCTTACGGCAGCCATGGCAAGAAGTTTCTGTGCTCTCAATCTGTCGCTCGAGCTCCACAGCTCGGACGCCAGGTGCCAGAGCGCTGCGACACACCCCACAGACAGGTTTCTTCGGCTTCAGACATTCCTGCAGGCATGCAGAGCAAAAGCTAGAACAAGACATACAAAGAACCTGTGTCATGCAAAGAGACAAGACAACAAAAGTGGATCAACTCTTTAAGACACCAATGAATAATGAATTTCAACAGCCTATTTCCTACTCTTGGTAAAATAAAATACTAAGCCCTTTCAGGACACACATACAAACTACACTATGTGGAGAAAGGCATTATGCTTGAGCCTTCAAAGCTTAGTTTTTTCACTAGGGAGTCTTGCTGGGGTTTCCTGATTCCATTTTCTTGTGTGTGAAAGGAAGATGTTACACCCACCTGGAGGACTGCTGGAGAACAGAATATGTATAACAAACACTGAGCTCAGTGTCTAGCATGTGTGAACAGTAAGTGGACCTGTTTCAGCATCTCAGAGGTGAAAGCTATGCATGGGTGCACACAGACCCAGTGGGGCTAGTTAGAACCCAAGAACAGGGAGGGCTTGTCAAACCTCAGGGGCAGCCTCTGTATCAGTCTTAAAAGACTGCAACTGACAGACAAGGATAGAGTACTCCATGACCTCAAGTTAATTTTTTTTTTCAGTCTATGTAGTGTGAAAAGAAAAAAAAAAAAAATTTCCCCCAGTCCCAGCATTCAGGAGGCAGAGGCAGTTCGAGGCCAACCTGGTTTACATAGCAAATGCAGGACAGTCAGAGCTACATAGAGGGACCCTGTCTCAAAAAACAAAGCAAGCAAATACCAACTTCAAATCAAAAATGTCAGTTGAACTTCATTCACAAGCAGGCAAATTAAACAGTAAAGAGAGAAGACATGGGGGAGGGGGGCTGAAAATTCTCTATGTACTTGAAGAAAGCAAATTCTAAAAGTATTTCTCAATAGGTGGTGGCAGTAGTGCACATCTTTGATCCCAGCACTTGGAAGGCAAAAGTTTTTCTTAAAGGTGGGTCAAAGGTTTAAAGCAAGCTACTAACACCAAATCCAAGTTTCCAAATCAGGAAATTGATTCTGGTGCACTGCAGACAACAGCACAGTTTTTTAATGTGAAGAATGATGAGGGAGAGACAGCGCAAACCTAACAAGTGACTCATGGCAAGCACGGTGGAACTCCGGAGGCTACAGATGCATCCCATGATCCAGAGGCAGAGGCAGCACCTGCTGGCTCACTGAAATGGAAGACAAAGATGAAGAGTAGGGGTGACCTGAGAAGCACAAGGAAGAATGTCCATGAAGGCACACTACTCCCCTTCTCTTGACAAATTTTGTGGTTACAATAACAAAATCTGATGGAAGAGCCCAGGACATGTATTTAAAGCAGAGTTGGCTCATTTTTTTTACTTCTCTGAAGAGATCTTTATCATCTCTTTTTTTATACTTATTTTTATTTTATGTGAATTGGTATTTTGCCTGCATGTATAACTGTGTAAGAGTGTCAGATCTTGGAATTACAGACAGTTGTTAGCAGCCATGTGGATGCTGGGAATCGAACTCCGGTCCTCTGGAAGAACAGCCTGTGGTCTTAACCGCTGAGCCATCTCTCCAGCCCCCTATCTTTATCATTTCTGTTTCTGGCAAAACTCTAGTACAGGCTGGGAGTCTTAGTCATTTACCTGAGGGAAGAATGGAGACACAAGTCTCTGTCCTCATGATGATATATGCATACATATATGTGTTTATTTATTTTTCTTTGAGACAGGGTTTCTCTATGTAACTTGGCTGTTCTTGAACTCATAGACTGTCTTCCTCTGCCTCCCATGTGCACAGATTTTTAAATTGAAGAAAACATAGTAACTTCATATGGTGGAGAAAAAGGTTAACACCCAAGACCTAGACAGGGTGAGTACAGAAAGAGACTCTGAGGAGGTGACACTGAACTGCAGGCCACAAAGACCTCTATGAAGAGTGCCACAGAGATGACACCAAACACAAAGGAATGCGTCAAGTGCAAACAAGAAAGCCTTGGGACAGTGATGTGGCAGATTACACAGAGAAAAGACAAGGAAGGCCATCCTTTGCAAAAGCCCATCCCATGTAACTCAAAGACAGCAGAGGGAACCAACCCAGCATGCTAATAAAAGCAGTTTATTTAATGGCCTATCAGATGCTCACCAGCCTCAAAGCTGCCTGTGCCTTGAGCTTTCAGTTTCTACTTCTTAGAAATGAGGATGTTTCAAGTTCAGCCTTCCTGACTCTAGCATCTAGCTATCTACACTCCACCAGACCAGAGAGGGTGTAGCCACTCAGTTTGACCTCAGTTTCATAAAAATCAGATGTCCCAGCTTCACAAGCAAACATTAAAAATCAACTAGGCAGAGCTCAAAGCACCTGGAGGCTGCTATGGGACTTCAGCTGCCCTCACCAAGGTGTGTATGACTTCTGAAAGCACCAAACCGCTGACTACTGGGCTGGTAATGTTTGCTATGCCGGTACTGATGCTTGACCTCTGACCTAGAAAAAAGTCAAGGAAGTTTCAAATCCAGTTGCTTTTCTATCTTGTCAAGTTTGTTCGAAACAGTTAACAGCCCCCACACGACTCTTGTAATGCTCTCCTACTGCTAAGTGACCTACACCATATAAAAAACATGGTGTTCATGAAAATGTGTATCCCGGGCTGGAGAGATGGCTCAGAGGTTAGGAGCACTGACTGTTCTTCCAGAGGACCTGAGTTCAATTCCCAGCAACCACATGGTGGCTCACAACCATCTATGATGAGATCTGGTACCTTCTTCTGTACACTGCATACATAATAAAAACATCTTTAAAAAAAATGTGGGGGGCTGGAGAGATGGCTTAGTGGTTAAGAGCACTGACTGCTCTTCCAGAGGACCGAGGTTCAATCCCCAGCAACCACATGGTGGCTCACAACCACCTGAAATGAGATCTGGCGCCCTCTTCTGACATGCAGACAGAACACTGTATACATAATAAATAAATCTTTATTATTTTAAAAAAAAAAAAAAGTGTATCCCACCAAGGACAGCTTTGGGGAGTCAATTTTTCTAACATGCGGCCCCCCAGGAATAAACTGTAATTAGGTTTGGTCACAAGTGCCTTCACCTTCTGAGCCATTTCACTGGCCACTACTTAATTATCAACTTCTAGGCTGTAAACTCGAGGCCAAATCTCCGTACTCATCCCAAAGCCAGCACACAGAGGGCAGCAGGCACCCCAGTTGACTGTAAGGGCTCTAGGGATGCGTACAGCGCTGGTTTACATTAAGGCGCAAAAAAGTCATGGCACTCGGTTCTTGGGGTCCCTACATGTTGCTGCTCTGTGTAGGAAAAAAGCCAGCAAAGCTGCGGCAGGACAGAAGTCATCCAAGCCAAGACATGATGCTGGAATAGTTGTGGGGAGGGGATGGGTCCAGGTTCCTTATAGCTGAGCTAGAGCTGAAGGACCTCCGAGCTCCCGGAGGCAGCAAGCTCACGCTGCTGTCTCGCCCTTCACAGTAGCGTTTCTGGACCAACCCAGACCTGGCAACACGCCTGGGGCTACACAGTCTGGCAGGTGAGGCTGCCGGCCCCAAGTGAGCCTTTCAAGTTCATTCACCTGGAAAGACTGGCCCCGCCCCAGACGGCAGTGGGGTGCCTGTGAGTCTCCAAAGGGTGCTGGCGCTGCGGGGTCACCAAGACCAACGCCCAGGTGACAATCAGGGAGCGGAGCCAGGGAGAAAATGAAGCGTCCCTCCCTCCGGCTTAGGGGTGTTTGAATGTGCAAAGGTGGAACTCAAATTCCGCTATTCGGTCACAGCACCCAGGGAAGCCCAGGCCGTCCTTGCTCACTGTACTCCCGACCCGGCTGAAGCAGCCCGGACGGTGACAGACATCGGCTTCGGGCCACCGAAGCCTACCTTAAAGGCCAAACCAAGTGCGCCTAGGTGACGGCGAGCCTCCCGACACTTCCCTTTGTTCGGGGTAAGCCTGGCGCCCGCTGTCAATACTTGGCGCGCGGCGGCGACCCGCTTGACAGCCTGGCGGTCACGAGCACACCTGGGAAGCACGGCCCGCGGCGGGTGGGCCGCGACGCCGAGGCTCGAGGGGACCGACGCCCCGGCCCCCCGCGCCTCCTCCCGCCAGGCGCCCGCCACTTACACGTGTCCGCAGGGCACCTGCACCGGCTTCTCGAACACCTCCAGGCACACGGGGCACGTGAACCGGCCCAGGGGGTCAGCCTCGGACGCGGGCTTCGCCGCTCCATCGCGGGGGACTTGCTGCGCCGCCGCCATCTTGCCGCTGTGGAGCGTCGCGCAGCAAGAGAAAGAGCCGCTGAGGAGGGAGGGGGTGCGTGGGAGGCGGGACCGCCGGCGTCTGCGCACGCGCGAGGGACGGAGGCGCGGAAGATGGGCGGAGCCTCCGTCCAGGAACGCCTTGGCGGCTCCAGGTAGGCTGATGGCAGCTGGATGAGAGTAGGTAGGCTCTCACCAGAAGGTGACCCGGCCACCCCGTGCCCACAGGAACTCAGACCTTGAGTGTGTATTGTTATTACGATTGATTTAGCCAACTCACCAACTTGCCCTGCCTTCCCAACCTTCTGCCTCAGTTTACCCAGTAGTTGGAGTTACAGACAGCAGCACCAGGTGTAGCCAAATGATATCAGGGTTTTTTTGTTTCTTTTTTTTCCTGACCAAAAACAAGGAGGCAGGATTTCCTCTAAAGGGGTTACATGTGTGTCTCACATACTCACCTGGCCTGTAGGTGGACACCACTTCCCTTAAATCTTTCTCTAGGGTACATATTGCCCTTCCTCTATGGCTTGTACATCCTGTGAAACTAAAAAAAAAAAAAAAAAAAAATAGGACAGAGGTTTGGACTGGAAGGAGGTATAACAGGGAGACACTGGACTGAAAACAAGCAGCCAATAACTTCTAGGTGCTGAGAGTTCTGGCAGGTGTTGAGTACTGACAGTGACCAATTTCCAGTATCAACAAAGAGTTGATTACCCTGAAAGTACTGTGTCCAGGGCTGGGGTGTGGTCTAGTACGGATAGTTCTTGCCTAGCATGCACACTGGGCCCTGGGCCCCAACAACCCCAGCACTGTGTATACCAGGTGTTATAATGCACACTTGTAATCTCCAGCACTTGACAGATGGAGGCAGGAGGATCATAAATTCAAGGCCATTCCGGACTTTATAGTGTGTTTGAGGCCAGCCTAGTATATATGCTGGTACTCACCTGTAAATCTCAGAACTTTCTGGGAGGCTGAGGCTCGGGGGAGTTTTAGGCTTTAGGCAGCCTGCATTGCTTAGAGATACCCTATCTCAAAAACCAAATCAACAAACAAAAAAGGCACTTCTAGAAAGTTCTACTTCACTGTGAGGGTGTAGTTCAGCTTGCATGAGGCCCTGTGTTTGAGCCCCAGCTTTGGAAAAAGAAAAAGCTATCTGGCTCATGAAGGATGCTTATTCTCTACTTGATATCACATAGTAGATCTCTAGTCTTGGAGGCATTCTTGGGGTTACAGTTAATCCCACTTTACTGACAGGGAAATGGAGGCCCAAAGTGGCTACACAGCTTGTCCAAGGTCACATGGTTGGAAAGTGGCAGAGTGGAGATCTGAATTCAGGCCTTTGGGCCTCAGAGCCGACTGTACTTGTATTGTGCACACCTGATTTCCTTCCCTACCTTTTTTCTTTCTTTTTAGAGATTTATTTTTTATTTATGCACCTGTGTGTGCAGTTGCCTCCAGAGACCAAAAGAGGGTGTTGTTCCCTTGGAACTGGAGCTACTGGCAGCTTTGAGCACCCCCATGTGTGTTCGAGGATCTCAACTCTGGTCTTCAGCAGCAAATGCTCCTGACTGCTGAATTATCTGTCTAACCCCCTACCTCCCCCTTCCTCTTGCTAAGGGATGATATTGCTATGTAACAAAGACACTGAGTGTGGCTTTTCCTTGCTTACTTCAAAGAGCAGAGATGCTTGCATTCTGCAAATGGCTCTTTGAAGTCTGGTGCTTGAATGGCTGTATATAGAAGTCATGACCTCTGGAGGCTGTTTTCAGAACAATTAGGCAGCACCCAGATGAGATGAAGATCCAGCCCTGGGAGCTATGTCTCCTTGGAAGTGGTTGGGAAGGGTGGCTCCCCAGTAATAACAGCTCTTAGCCAGTAGTTACCTTTGGACTTGTGGGAGGCATGAGGGCTTTGAAGCATTGGCAGTTAGGTTTCTATTTAGGGAGAAAAGGGGAAGAAGGTGTTGTGAAGGAGCCAGAGAACACATGTGCCTGCTTTGGGGTAATAGCCTCTGCCAAGCTAATGAGCCTTGATTTAGGAACTAGATGGCCTCCTCAGCCTCTAGCAAATCCAGGTTGTAGGAGATAGTAAACCTCACCTCACCTCACCTCACCTCACGGGGTAACACCTGTTGCAGCAGGCTCAGGTGAAGGCCTGTCCTCCTGGTATTTTATCCAGTGGGCAAGACAACCTCCTGAGGGGTGGGGAAGTGGCTGGCTTGGTGGAGTACATGCCCTATATACGTGACCCAGCGCAGCATGAACCAGGCCAGGAGGGGCACTCTTCTAATTCCAGTTATCCGGAGGGAAAGGCTGGAGAGTCAGGAGTTCAAGGTCATCCTTGTCTTCATAGTAAACTCTAGGCTACATGAGATACTGTTTCTAAAAATGAAGACAAAGCAAACCAAATCAAGATAACCTTGAGAAAGGGATTATGAATACAGGTTAAGAAACCTAGGTTTGGAGAGGTGATTCCACATGTGCTCAGACTTGAAGCATATATTCACAATTATGAGACAACCTACAAACATGCAGTTAGAAATAAGCTTAACAAGAGAGCTCAGTATTTACTGCTCTTCCAGAGGACCTGAGTTGGGTTCTCAGCACCCACATCAGGCAGCTCCCAACCAACTGCCACTCAAGATTCAAGGACCCTGACCTCCTCCTCTGTCCTCTGTGGGCACCAGGCACAAATGTGGTGCACAGAATACATGCAGGCAAAACACCTATACACATAAAATTAAAATAAATCTTAAAAGAAATTAGGGGCTGTAGAGATGACTCAGAAGAGAACTATTGCTCCTGCAAAGGATCCAGGTTCAATTCCCAACACCCACACGTTGGGTTAAAACTGTTCCTAACTCCAGTTCCAGGAGATCTAATGCTCTCTTCTGACTTCCATGGACACCAAGCATGCACAGGGCACACACACATACATACATGCAGGCAAAACACACAGAAAACAAAATGAATAAATTCAATTCAAATAATAAATCTTTATAAAATAAAGGGCTTATCATCCAGAATGAGGGGCCTTGAAAGATGTGCCAGGGATATTTCATTCAATTAAAAGGAACAGTCAGATTTCAGGACCCACATCTACAATGTAAGTAGGCAGAGGGAGAATTGCCTTGAGTTCAGGGACAGCATGATGCTACATAGTGAGTACTCAGCCTTGGTTACAGTGTAAGACTCTGAAGGAAGAAGGCTGTAACGGCAGTGGTGCAGTGTAGAGCCTCAGCTCTTCTGCAGGGATGGGAATGGCTGGCAAGATGGGTGAGGTGCTCTGTGACCTCAGTTGGATCCCCAGGCTGGGCCATGGTGGCAAAAATCGAGAACTAACTCTATCAAGTTGTCCTCTGACCTCCACATGTGTGCTGTGGTATGCAGTGACCCTCCCCTAGCTCCCACAAACACAATAAATGTAAAAACAACTGTTAAACCGGAAAGCGGTTGCACATACCTGTAGTCCCCCTACCTAGGAAGTGGAGGCAATGTTCTGGGCCAGCCTAGGCTCCATAGCAGGTTTGAGATGAGCAAGGGCTGTTACCAACCAGCCCCCAGTAATGACAGCTGCTGCTGAGTGCTTAGCCATGTGCTTGTGTGGACCTCCTTGTGTCAGCTGTACCCAGTGGGTGTTGTTACCATCTGGAAGATGACAGATGAGGAGCCTGAGACAGGGATTGCAGGCTCTCTGGTGCTCACACTCTGGAAGATGCCGTTCCTGTGATGCCCAGAATGCTGGGTGTCAGGCTCTAGTCCCTTAGAACCTATTGTGTTCTTGCCAGCACCTGACTTTTCATCTCATGGTTTTTTTCTTCCCTCCATCTGAAAGGAAGGCCGGACTTGTGCATATGCTCAAAACTCAACCAAAAGCTACAGAATTTATTACATAAGTGCTGGAGATTGAACCAGAGGCCTCATGCTGTGAGGCAAGCACTCTACAACAACAAAAAGCACACTACCTGTTCTTCCAAAGGACTCAGCTTTGATTCCCAGCACCACATGGAGAATCACATTTGTCTGTATCCCTAGTTCTAGAAGATCTTTAGAAAAATGCACTGACCTCTTCTGGCCTCTGTGGGAATCAGGCATGCACACAGTGCACAAATAAACATGCAGGCAAAATACCCATGCATATAAAACAATTTAAAACAAAAAAAATTTTTTTGAGCCCAGGCTGTCTGGAACTCCCTCTGCAGACTAGGTTGGCCTTGAACTCAGAGATCGGTGTGCCTCTACCTACCAAGTGCTGAGATTAAAGGTGAGCACCACCACCAATGAACATCAGGGGTTCTTAACTGTTGGGCACCTTCCCTCCCCACCCACCCCCATGCACTACTTTTCACTGCTTAGGTCTCAGGCTGGTATTGAACTCATAGTCATTCTCCTGCCTCAGCCTCAGTACTGGAACTGGAATGACTGGGGGAATACAAGCATCTGGCCTATATTCCTGTCTCTGGTTGGCTTGGATATTTACACGAACCTAAACTCATGTTGGCCAATGCTTGTTTTGTTTGTTTTTGTTGCAGGGTGTCTTTTCTTTGCACTGTTTTGAGACATCATGTAGAGTTCCGTCATCCTCTGCAGGTATAGGTTGGTTAGGCAGACACACTGCTCACCTGCTTCTGTTTATAATCGACCCCCTTCGTTTGCCACTGTAATCATACAGCTTCCTACATTTGTGTTTCTCTCCCAGAGGCCAAGACAACCCACTGCTGGGTCACAGGGTAGCTCCTCTTTTGGTTTTTGTTCTATATGCTTTTGGATTGTTGGAATCATGCTACTTTTGTGATTTACAGGAAAAAAAAATCACAAAAAATAGAAAGAGGTAGGTAGAGTGTTGGCTCCTAAAAAGTGAGGGTGCCTGATGGTTGTCACATGATCGTTATGTAACCTGCTAATCATTATGTAATAAAGTCTGGATACCAAGCACAGAAGTCACAAGTCTTCATTTTTGTAAATGTACCTGTCTTGAGATCTTGGGTCTTTTCTGACAGGAAATATCACATGTTTTCATCACCAGGGCTTCCCTCTTGGCTGCCACAGAACCACAGAAGTTGAAGGGACTTTCTTGAAGCCTCACATGAAAATGCAAGCTTGCTACACTTGCTGAGAGGGTTTTTATTTCCTTTCCTTGTTTGGGAAATTGAGACAGGGTATCATGTAGCTCAGGCTGGCTGCAATTTACTATTAGGCAAGGATGGCCTTGAACTCCTCCTGATTCTCCTGCCTGAGTTCTGAACATGGACTACCACTCCTAGCTTGAAAATACTTATTTTTTAATTATGTGTACATGTCTGTCTTGTGAGTTCAGGTACTTTCAGAGGTACAGCCAGAAGAAAGTTGTTGGATCCCTGGAGTTGGAGTTATGGTAGTGAGAAGCCTAATGTGGGAGCTACAAATCAAACTTGGATCATCTAAAACAGCAGGATCTGCTTTTAACCTAAATTTACACGTAGAATTATATCAAGCTTTCTGACAAACCCTATTGGCCTTACTTTGTTGCTGTCACCCTGGTTCTAAGAGTGACGCCTACAACCAAAGAACACCGTTGGATGGCTCCTGATCAGCATGCACAGAGCTCCTGGGGGTTACAGATGAAAAGGAATGTGGTGCAGACATGAGGCTGAACATATATGTGACTGCTGAGTGTTGAGGAGCCAGAAGAGAAAGGCTCTGGATCTTTTAGCTGGAGAAATCAGAAGACTCTAGAAAGAAAGTAAGACTGAGTTGGGGCTGAACACAAGACAGGGAAAGGAAGAGGTGCTGGGAAGGGCATCCACAACCAGGCAGCAGGGTTTGGAGAGGCCCGAGGGATCAAAAAGCAAGGCATAGTGGTGTACACCTTTAATCCCAGCACTGGAGAGGAGGAAGCAGGAAGATCAGGAGTTCAAGGCTACCCAGGGATACATGAGATTGAACCAGTCTAAAAGAGAAACAGAGCCAGGTGGTGGTGGTGGTGGTGGTGGTGGTGGTGGTGGTGGTGGTGGTGGTGGTGGTGGTGGTGCACGCCTTTAATACCAGCAGTAGGGAGGTGGAGACAGGAATATAAAGCAGGTGGAGACAGGATTGTGGCCCCCTTTTTGGTCTGAAGATTCAGAGAGGTAAGAATAACTGTGGCTGCTCCTTTGCTTCTCTGATCTTTCAGCTTTACCTCAATATCTGATTCCTAGTTTTTATTGGTAAGCCTAATTAATTGATCATGCTTCAATTTTTTCCCTGAATGTACGACTGTACACCCCATGAGTGCAATGGCCTGTTAGAGGCCAGATGAAGGTGTCTAATCCCCTGTGAATGGCATGTAGTTGGGAGGAACCGAACCCAGGTCCTCGAGTGGCCATCCCTTAAAGGCTAAGCCATCTCCAGCACAGCCCCTGAAGTTCTTCTCTCAGGGAACTCCCTGTCAATGTGGCAAATAAGAGTTTAGAGAAACCTATGAAAAGTCAAATGGTAAGCTGTGAACTGAGGGATGAAGCCAGCTAAATTCAGGAGACAGAGGCAGGCTGAGCTCCACAAGTTTGGGAGTACCCTGGGCTACAAATGAGTTTCAGAGCAGAATACATAAGTCTGAGCCTTAGACTAGCCTGGGCTACTTGTCTCAACTCCTTTTCAATCCCTTTATTTTTTTTTAAAGATTATTTTTTATGTATACAATGTTCTGCCTGTATGTATGTTTGCACACCATAAGAGGGCGCCAGAACTCATTTCAGATGGTTATGAGTCACCATGTGGTTGCTGGGAATTGAACTCAGGACCTCTGAAAGAGCAGCCAGTGAGTTAAGCCTCGACAGCCCCTCAACTCCTTTAGATTCTTAGTCTGTGTTCACTATGTACTAAGCAATTTCTATGTAGTTTACTCTGACTACATCTCACTAGGCAGCTGCTATTATTATTGCTTTAAAAAGTATTGATGAGGCTCAGAGAGTTAAGGGGCTTGTTCAAGGCCACACTGCTAGTAATCTGTTAAATCAACATTGAGAGTCTCCCCACATTTTTTTTTTTTTTTTTTTACATTGTTGGGAACTGAACCCAGGGATGACACACAGGCTAAGCAAGGGTTCTAGGACTGAGCTACAGCCCTAGCCTTTTCTTTTTCTTTCTTTCTTTTTTTTCTTTTACATATTTTTTATTTTTTATGTGAATTGGTGTTTTGCCTGCATGTATAACTGTGTAAGGTGTCAGATCTTGGAATTACAGTTGTTAGCTGCCATGTGGATGCTGGGAATCGACCTCAGGTCCTCTGGAAGAACAGTCAGTGCTTTTAACCGCTGAGCCATCTCTCCAGCCCCTATTTTCTTTTTAAAGACAGAAGTTTGCTAAGTTTTATTCATGTTAGCCTTAAATTCACACTCCTCCTGATTTAGCCTTCGGAATAAGTGGGATTAAGAACCACGCTGTGAGGTCCAACCTGTGGATTAATGGGAATAATGGGTTCCCATTATTGTTATTATCACCTGAGACAGTTTCACTATGTAGTGATTTATTTTTATTTTACGTTATGAGTGTGTTGTCTGCATCTATGTATGCGCACTATGTGCGTGACTGATATCTGTGGAGGACAGAGTTCATCAGATCCTCTGGAACTGGTGTTAGGATGATTGTGATGTTAGGATGTGAGCCTCCACGTGGGTGCTGAGAATCGAACCCAGGTCCTCTAAAAGCAACAAGTGCTTCTAAACATTGAGCCCTCTCCTAAGCACCCCTACCCTTCATCCCCGATCTGCATCCTTAACCTTGGTTGCCAGTAGTAACACCCATGGTCCTTTCTCCAGTCTCGCGTGACCTCCGCCTATGATTTGGCTCTCTCTCCTCCGCGGTTTCATCTTTGAAACGGGATCGCGGGTCAGTTCAGGCTCTCAAGCACCGTCCTGACCAGGGGAAAGCCGGCCAGGTGGAAAAAACAATCTCCTCCGTTCTGGAACCCGTTTCCATAACAACCCTGCTAACCAGCGTCTGCGGGCTGAGCGCTCGCGTCACTTCCCTTCATTTGCTTCCGGGTTCCGCTTGTGCCTCCTCGACGGCCCCTAAGGCGTGAGGTCGCGTTCCTCGGAGAGGCGCTGTGCCCTATTTCTCTCTCCCATCGGCTCCTGCCGCCTCCTCTCCGCTCTCGGTTCCTCGTGTTCATCCACTGGCCACCGGCTTCTGCCTCTCCGTCCTAGGCTCAGCGCGCAGCCGCAACCCAGCCTCTCTCTGGGTCCGCCTCCGATGACGTCACTTCCGGGAATAGTGCTTCCGGGCCGCCGCTGGCTCTGGTTCTGGTTTCGGTCTCTGGAGCCGGCGAGAGCGGCGGGGCAGTGTGGGGCCGTGCTCCTGCGGCGCTCGCTTCCTTAGCGGGCAGCGGCGGGTGAGTGCATGGCAGGCTGGAAGGCAGGTCCTCGCGGGCGCTGTCGCTAACCAGGGTCTCGGCTCTGTCCCCGCGGCCGCAGCTGCTATTTGCGGCCGGCCGCAGCTCTGGCTCCCGGGTGAGATTGCACACGCACCCCCGGGGGCAGGCACCGCGCCTGGCCCGCAGGCGGGAGGGGAAGTGGACCTGGCTTTGGACTCACCGAATGACCTTGTCTGAGGTCTCCGCTTTGGGAACGGCGATCTCTGGGTCTGTGAGGAGGGACGTCGCGGCCTTCCGGGGCTGCGGTGGGCGTGGAATGAGAGGATAGGGTTTGCGCGGTGCCGCGGTACAGCAAGTGTCCAGTGACAGGTCCAGGTACTTCATCGGCAGACGGAGGGGCATTAGTGATAGCTTGCCCAGGGTGTGCGTTGTCCCAGCTTCTACCCTCAGTTCGCATCACTACCGACAAAAGACCCTAAGCGCCTGCCTTTGAGCCTAGGGCGTTTTCTCCGCCGTTACGGTGGTCAGCGGCAATCGGCTCACCCAGTAGGGAGTAGCCGCCGCAGGTTTACGTCTCCTGCAGGGAAGGGACATTAGTTTCCTTCAGAATCCCCAAGAGAAGTTGCTGTAAGGAGGGAAGCCATGTTCCAGAACAGTCCCAAGTTATTTTCAGACCTTTGGAAGACTCCGGTGATAGTGTTTCTGGAGACTAGTAGTGGTTCGGAGTTCCTGTAGTGTTGTACAGTCAGCTGGAGATGAACCTCTTGTCTAGAATGAGTGCATAGAGATTGGGTAGGGAGAAGAGAGGTGGTGCCGCATCTGTGGTCCTATTTGGAGGCTGAAGCTGAACCAGGGGCGTGTAAGCATGTAGATTGGAGAACTGGGACCCAAATAGCATCTGCCAGTATTGGAGGGAGGGAATGCCTTTCAGTGCTGCCACGGGACACATTCTGTTTGAATGGGCCAGCAGAGGTAAAGCCAAACCGATGCTCTACTTCCCAGATTATTTGTGTTCCATCTAGCTGAACTTTAAACGTATTTGGCTTTCCCCATTGGATGCTTAAAGAATAATTGTTTGCAAAGCTTCGTCTTCACTGACTTGCTTTACAAAGGGGCCCAGATTGTAGGTGCAGGAGGTGCCACTCAGAGCCTATGGCACTAGGCATCCATCCTTCTGCTTCTGTGTTCCGGATATTCACAGAGCTTTATTTTCCCCCTGCCAGCCTCGTATGGGTTGGCATTCCAGTCTTTGGGTTGCTTGGAGAAATTAACAGCTTCTGTTGCTGGGCTGTCTGACTCTCCTGTAACCAGGCTGTGTTTTGCAGAGTATGTGTTTTTTTGTTGTGTTTTCCCGAGTGCTGGGAATAAATTGCTGGCTCTGTGTTCAGAAAAGACACCAGTTAGGGCCAGCCACAAGGCAGCCTGTATTCTTAGGAAATGTATTCAGCAGGGATGATGTAACTGCCTCACTGCTGGCTGGTCTCTGGCCAGCCTCTCTCCTGGGCCCTCAAGCTTACATCATAAAGAGGCTGGTGGCTTTCCCAGCCCATTTGGTGTGGGAAGATGGCAGTTTTGTACTATCAGACTCGGATTCTTGGCCGTAGCATATTTTGACTCATTGAGCCTTTCAAGGAGCCCATCCCAGAAAATGTATTAAGATGGCTTTTGCCTAGGGCTAGATTCAAGTTCAGGTCTCAGATGGACGTCTTCTTAGCCCTGTGACTTAGGACAAGTGAGCTGGCTCTCGATGCTAAGTTTCCTCTTTAATGTTGAGGTTGTCTTGTGGATCTTACTGATTTTTGAACAGGTGGCACAGAGATATGCAAAGCTAGACCCCTTTGTAGTTGATACCAATTATAGCCAGAAATGAGTGAGCTGAATAAATAAAGCTAGTCCTTGGGACTTGTTGGCCCTTTTGGCTCTGCTGGAAATATTGAGTGCATCTCAGTTTCCTCAGCTGCTACCAGGATGAAATGGGAGATGTGGTTAAGTGGGGAGCCTGGAATGTAGCAGGTTCCTACTCATTGTTTGTTTCATTCTCTTACCCTGCTATGTGCGAGGTGTATTCCAGTCTTCACAGCTGTGCATGTGTCTAGAGGAAGCTGGAGGTTGCCTGACTTTCTCTTATCTCTGCACTTTAAGATTTTTTTCATTCTTTTATTTATATGGTTGCATTTTTTTTTCATGCATGTCTATAGACTGTGTGCCTTGGAAGTCCAAAGAGGGTGTCAGATCCGATGGGGCTGGAATTACAGACTGTGGTAAGCCCCCATGTGGGTTCTGGGAATTAAATTCAAGTCCTCTGTAAAAGCAGCCAGCAGCCAGGGCTCTTAACCACTGAGCCATCTCTCCTTTTTTTTTTTTTTTTTTTTTTTTTAAATGTATTTTGCTCAAATGTATGTCAGTCCATATTCTGGGCATGTCAGGTGCCCACAGAGGCCAGAAGAGGGTGTCAAACCACTGAGCCATCTCTCTAGCCACCACCTTTTTTAAAAAAATAGCCCTGAATGGGTTGGAACTCATGGAGATCCACCTGTCTGCCTCTCTCTGCTACCAAGTGTTGCAACTAGGCCTTCTTCATTTTATTTCATTTTATTCTTGAGACAGGGTGTCTCTGTGTAGCCTTGGCTGCCCTAGAACTCTCCGTAGACCAGGCTGGCCTTGAACTCAGAGATCTGCCTGCTTTTGCCCCATGGCACTGGCATTAAAAGTGTATGCCAACATGTTTGGCTCTTTTTTTTTTTTTTTTTTTTTTTTTTTTTTTTTTTTTTTTTTTTTTTTTTTTTTTTTTTTTTGAGACGTTCTCTCACTGAGTCTAGAGTTCCTGTTCTTGGTAGGCTGGCTGTTCATGAAGCTGCCAGGGCCTCCTTTGCTCTCTGTGCTGGCTCTACAGTGTGCACAGTGCCCTGCTGAGTGCTGAAACTCAGCTCCCCGAGCATGAAAAGCACTGCCGAACTGTCTCCCCAGCCCTTTCCTTTTTTTGATACAAGGTCTTACTTCATACTCCAGGCTAGCATTGAACTCTTAGAGACCTTCCTGTTGTAACCTCCTGAGTGCTGGGATTTCAGACATTCATTTTCTTTTGCCTTTCTCCTGCCCTGCTAGGCCTGTTGGAGAGTACTCCAGACTGGGCTTAAGTGCATGGCAATCCTCCTCCTGCCTCTGGGGCTGGTTTTCTAGGTGTGTGCTGCTGCTACTCTTCGCTTCAGGATTCTTCCTGTATGTGTTTCTCACCCTTATTTTAGGACTGTGAACACCCAGTTGAAGTTGTGGGTCCCCTTTGTTTGTTGTTTGCCATAAAAAACCAAAGGTGTGGAATGAGGAGCCATTGCCAGACAGCACCTCTGAGCCCAGAGGAGCAGGAGGATGGCTCACTTTGGAAAATATCACCTAGTTGGAGCTCAAGACTGACTTCCATGGAGAGAAAAAATAGCAGTGTTTAGAAAGATGCAACCCGGGGCTGGAGAGATGGCTCAGCGGTTAAGAGCACCGTCTGCTCTTCTAGAGGACCCGGGTTCGATTCCCAGCACCCACATGGCAGCTAACAACTGTCTGTAGTTCCAGTTCCAGGCAAACACCAAGGCAAATAAATAAATAAATAAAGTAATAAAGTTTAAAAAAAAAAAAAAAAAAAAAAAAAAAAAAAAAAAAAAAAAAAAAAAAAAAAAAAAAAAAAAAAAAAAAAAAAAAAAAAAAAAAAAAAAAAAAAAAAAAAAAAAAAAAAAAAAAAAAAAAAAAAGAAAGATGCAACCCACCCCTGCTGCCTCCCTCTTCAAAAAGACTTTCTATGTAGCACTGGCTGCCCTGGAACCCGCTATCAGGCTGACTTTGAATTCATAGAGACCTACATGCCTGTGCTTTCCTGAGTGCTGGAATTAAAAATGTGTGTGGCCATGCCTGTCTTATTTTATGTGTATGGTTCCTTTGCCTGCATATAGGTTTGTGCACTGTGTGCATGCATGCAGTGCCCTCAGAGGTCAGAAGAGGGCATCAGATTCCCTGGAGCTGGAGGGACAGACAGTTCTGTATGTTGCCAGGTGAGTGCTGGGAATCAAACCTGGGTCCTCTGTAAGAGCTGCCACAGTACTTAACTGCTGAACCACGTCTCCAGCCACAAGCCTTTCTTATTAACATTTTATCTCAGCACTTGGAAGGTTGAGGCAGGGGATTTGAAATTCAAGGTCACTCTCATCTGGGTAGCAAATTTGAGATTAGCTTGATCTGCGAGAGACTCTGTCTAGTGTTTACAATGACATCCAGGGTCTCAGGCATGCTAGGCAGGTAGGTGTTCCACCACTGAGTCACCCCCTTCCACTTGATATTCTCTTTGTTTTTCAAACTTAATAAAAACCAGTTGGAGCTTCTCATAGGTAACTCATGTTTATTATCAAGAGCAGTTGCAAATGTCTACTTTGGCTGACAGTGAGTTTGTGTTGTGAGGATGTGCATGCTTGCATAGCTGCTGAGCTATTCTAGGTAGACTGGTCTACACTGTCTTCTTTACAATTCTTGCACCCCACCCATAACCAGGCCAGGCAGAAGGTAAGTGCTTTGTAAAACACTTATAGGACAAGGACTTGAGCCTTGTCTGGGGCACAGGCTCACCCTGCGCTTCAGGCTGCATGGCTTGCCATATTTGCAGCTCATCGCTCTTAGGACCCTGCAGAGAGGCTGAAGGGTCACTGTGTGCATGAATTCTTTATACCGTGCACTGCTCCATGTATGAGGCACCTGCTTCGAACGGCAGCAGTGCCGTGCCAACCTCTGACTTCCTGGAAGTTACAGGTTTTAGGGGAGACACTAGTAAAAGAATAAGGTCAGTAATTTCACATTGTGGCTGTCCCATGGTAACATAGCAGTGAGAGACGGAAAAGTGGATTTACTCAACGTGACGTGAGTGGCAGCTCTTTGTTGGAGCTGAGGCCTTCATGGTGCAGTAAGCCATGACCCAAAAATCAGAAAGAACAGAAAAAAACAATTCACGTGCAAAGGTCCTCATGTACAACCAGCCTGACACAGCTGAGAAGCAAGGATTGTATGGCTGTTGCTAAGAGGGGAGTTAGACTGCTGGGAGGGGAGTGTGAGCACAGAGGGCCTTTGGCCTTGGCCTGGAGATAACACTTAGCTTTGGGGTCCCTCGTTTGCCTTTTGTGCGCTCTCAGTCCATTTGTTTCTACAGGGCTACATCTTCAGGGGCAGTAGGTGAAGGGGGTCCTCAAGGGTATGCTAGTTTGTTCTGACTTCACACTGTAACCAAGGCTGTCGTGCCTTGTCATACCTCCAGTGTGTTCCCTCAGTTTTGCTGTGTGTTCTGCTTCTTCACTGTTAATGCTGCCAGGCATCTCCCCAAACAGAGATCCTGAGCTGTGGCTTACTGAAGCTAGGGTGGCCTTGTGGACCTTGTGATTGTTCAGAGCACAGATCCACTAGAGGACCCCAGGGCCAGCCCTAACCCTAACCCTTTCCCTCCAGTCTCACCTGGGCAGGTGTAGAGTAGGATAGTCACCACCCATACTCTGGGGTTCTGGCTAGGAAAGAGTCAGGTGCAGTTCACACCCACTCTCCTGGAGTTTTCTTGAGAGAGCTGATGTCTTGAGAGTGGGCGCTTTGCCAGGGCAGAGAGGATCCTGTCACCATCTCACTAAATAAGCATGAATTCTTAACTTGGCTACACTGTGCAGAGCTGTGTGTGCTGATCAGAGTTCAAGAGAAAGAAGAGCCAAAGGGTTGCCAGATGGTCCCAAATGACTTAGCCCAGGGCCCTGGGCTCGGGTTTGGAGACCCTCATTTGTACTGGCATAGCCCTTGAGTCATGTTTGCCTACAGTGTGTGGCAGTGCCAGTGTTTTTACCTGGCCACTGTATTTACCTGCCTTCTCCTGCTGTCAGCTGCTGGGACGGTGTGCATTCTGGTCCAGCTCAGCACTTTTCCCCTAGAAGATTGTGGCCCCTTGAAGGTGAAGGGGACAGTCTGCCTGATCTCTGTACTCCCTCTTCAGACCCTTGAATTCTTTAGTGGCTTCATGTGGCCATTCACAGAAACCCTGCTGTGTGTGCTGCTGGGAATGGGACCCAGGATCTCTCACAAAGATCACGACAGTCCCAGCCCCCCTCCCCCCAGGACAATGGTTGTCTGTAGAATCAGCCTTTCCTACATGTCCCGCCCAATCCTTCTTTTCTGCCTCGTCTTTAGCAGGCTCCTTTCTCTTGGTGCCAAGCTCCTTCCTGCTCCAGGAAAGCAGGGTGTGGTGGGCTGGGCCTGGACTCTAGAGCCTGCCTGAGCTTTGACCTTAGCTTCAGTTTGAGAACTTCGTGACCCTGTATTGTAGGAGATTTTTGATTTTGTTTTATGCTAGAGGTTTGACTTCTTTGTGGTAGTTTTTTTTTTTTTATGATTTAGATGTTTATTTTGTTTAGCTTATGTTTTAGGTATATTGTTAGTCTTTTATTTTATTTTAATTTATTTTTATTAATTTATTTTGCCAGGTGGCTGTGGTAGGAATGCTGTAAATAAAACAACTGGTCTCTGTCAGGTGCCGTAGAAGAAGGCAGGGAAATTAAGGTTCAAATACAAAAAAATACTGAGTCAGACAGACTTGATCCAGCCGCCAAAAAAACCATATAAAAATAAACTTCAGGCCATGGGCCACGGGCCACATGGCCAAAAAAATAAATAAAAATAAGTTAAATTAAAACAAAAACTAACAATATACCTAAAACATAAGCTAAACAAAATAAAATTAATATAAATGTCTAAGTCATTTTTAAAAAAACAAAAAACAGGCACAAACAAGTCAAACCTCTAGCCCAGACAAGACTAAAAACCTCTTACCAACAGCCCTGGGTAGTTTTCTTAGTAGCTGCCTGTCTTCAGGGGCTGCAGTGGCTCCTCTGCCCCACTTGCTCAGGAATCTGCAGAGCCAGCCCAGCACCCCCACGGTCACACCCTGGCCTGGCAGCACTTCAGGTTTAACTCTGCCTCGGGGCTTTCCCAGACTCCTCCTCTGTGACACCAAGGCCAAGCTTTTACCTTCTCCCTGACCCTGCCTTCGGGGCTCTAGTCACTTCTGTGAGCTGCTGGGCTGCAGGGCCTGTCCTGTTTTCACTACCAAGCACCATGTATGTGTTTCAGATCTGTGCCAGGTGGAAGAGCATATGGGGACCATCTGGGCTAAAGAGCCAGCATAGCCTGGGCCAGATCTGAGCTTTGCTGTTCTCAGCATTCTGAAGCTGGGGTGGGACCAGTCAGATGGGTGACGGCTTCTTGTTCCTTTCCTTTCAGAGCATGTGCTGGTCCATGGGCACCATGCCAGTTCCTCATGTGATATGCCAGCCTCTGGTCCCAGAGCCATGGGGGAGATGAGGTAGCCCTTGGGTTTGATTGGGGAAGCCCAGTTCAATGGATACAAAGTACAAGGATGATTTATTTCGGAAGTACGTGCAGTTCCATGAGGGCAAAGTGGACACCACCCCCGGCAAGCAGCAGCCCGGCAGTGATGAGTACCTGCGAGTGGCAGCTGCCACCCTGCTCAGCCTGCACAAGGTGGACCCCTTGCATCGATTTCGGCTGATAAAGTTTTATGAAGTGGTGGAGAGCTCTCTCCGCTCACTGAGCAGCTCCAGCCTGAGTGCTCTGCACTGCGCCTTCAGCATGCTAGAGACGGTGGCCATCAACCTCTTCCTGTTCCCCTGGAAGAAGGAATTTCGCAGCATCAAGGTGAGGTGGAGTGGCCTCCTCTGGCTGCTGTTCCCTCCTGAGTGCACACTCCCTGCTCTTATCCCATGGGTTCCAAGCAGCTGGGAGCTGGTGTAGACCAAAGCCCTGGTTGGGGGAGGGTGGTGGTTTGAGAAGATTCTGCACTTTTCATAGTAAGGGAACAGGGAGGCATGTAGAGACTGCCCCAAGCCAGGCTAGAACTGTGGCATGTTCCATGTATTTGTTTATTGTAGTGGGGATTAAACCTGTGGTGCATGCTGTATCCCAAGCTTTATCCCCAGCCCTAGTTCTTAAAAACTTTGGTGAAGGCTCAAAAGGGACATTCTCCAGGCTTAGCATCATACTCCCTATAATCCCATCTCAGTTCCTTGTGAGGCAGAGCCTTTATGCCTACACAGAAAACTGATGGCCTTGTTGGCCTCATAGCAGCCACATGTGCCCCTTGCTTGGTGGTGTGTGCATTTAATATGTTCTTGCCTGTGTGGTCTACAGGCAGAAACTCTCCATCTCTCTCCCTGCTGGTCCCTCTCTGTACTTGGCTTGAACAGGCTTCTGTAGCATGCCTCTTTTTTTTCTCCCCCCCCTCCCTAGACCTACACAGGCCCTTTTGTTTACTATGTCAAGTCTACATTGTTGGAGAAAGACATCCGAGCCATTCTGAGGTTCATGGGCTACGAGCCTGAGTTGGGAACTGCGTACAAGCTCAAGGAGCTTGTGGAGTCCCTCCAAGTGAAGATGGTCTCCTTTGAGCTCTTCTTGGCCAAGGTTGAATGTGAACAGATGCTGGGAATCCATTCGAAGGTGAAGGACAAAGGCTACTCAGAGCTGGATGTGGTGACGGAACGAAAGAACAGCACAGAAGATGCTCATGGGTGCTCAGATGCTCTGTGTCGACGGGCTGAGAGTAGGGAGCACCTGACCACTTCCATGGCCCGTGTGTCACTTCAGAAGTCAGCCAGTGAGCGGGCAGCCAAGGACTACTACAAGCCCCGAGTGACCAAACCCTCCAGGTCAGTGGATGCCTATGACAGCTATTGGGAGAGCAGAAAGCTCCCCTCAAAGGCCTCACTGAGTCTGCGAAAGGAGCCCTTGGCCATGGATGTAGGGGATGACCTAAAGGATGAGATCATCCGCCCATCCCCCTCCTTGCTCACTATGTCCAGCTCCCCCCATGGTAGCCCTGATGACCTTCCATCTAACTCTCCCATCAATGGCCTTGGCCTCCTACGCAGTACGTACTTTTCTGCTCAGGATGACGTGGACCTGTATACAGACTCAGAACCCAGGGCCACATACAGGAGGCAGGATGCTCTGCGGCCGGACGTATGGCTGGTCAAAAGTGATGCCCACCCCATCTACCACAAGCGCTCACCCCCCACCAAAGAGTCTGCTCTCTCCAAGTGCCAAAACTGCGGCCTGTCCTGCAGCCCCCCCCTCTGCCAGCGCTGTGACAGTCTACTTGTCTGTCCTTCGGCCTCCAAGCCCAGCGCCTTTCCCAGCAAGGCCTCTGCTCATGACAGCCTGCTCCATGGGGCACCTATTCGGGAGAAGTATGTGGGCCAGACTCAGGGCCTTGACCGGCTGCCACCTGTCCACTCAAAGTCCAAGCCCTCTACCACAGCCACCTCCCGCTGTGGCTTTTGTAACCGTGTAGGTGCCACCAATACCTGCACCCAGTGTTCAAAAGTCTCCTGTGACACCTGCCTTGGCGCTTATCACTATGACCCTTGCTGCAGAAAGAGTGAGCTGCACAAGTTCATGCCCAACCACCAGCTGAACTACAAATCTTCTCAGTTCTCCCATCTCGTGTACAGATAGATAGGCCCCACCCCATCTTCTGCTACAAGGGCTACACCACTGACCTGGCTTGGTCCTGTCAAGACGTAGCAGAGTGGTGTCAGAAGCAGAAACCTGAGCTTGGCCATGGAAGCAGCTAGGGTCACTGCTCCTGACACTTGAGTTCACACTCCACCTGTAGCTGCTGTGTGGTCTGAAGGACAGGACAGGGTGGCACTTCCATTCAGTCATTTCTCTGACCTCCATTCCCTGCTCAGCTGGTTTGGGTTTGGGTTCTGGTTCTGGTTCCTTTGAAAGGTCTCTGTGTCTGGGACTCTTGCCACACCCACCCTTCCCGCTGCAGTGCCAGCTTGGACTGGGAACCTTTGGTTCACCTTCAAATGCCCACCAGGAGTGGCGAGCTAGAGGCCTGCTGGCTTGTGAAATGAGCCCTCCTGCCATACCGGGCCTCTCTGATGGCTCGCCTTTTCCTGCTCCCGATACAAGGATCCCTAGGCAGATGTCTCCACCCCTACCTCCCCGCAACTGGTATCAAAAGGGAGCCAAGTCCAGTATTAGCTGAATGCCATCTTGCCAGCTCCACTCAATCAGCCCACAGTGTTGGCGAGCTCTGCTCAGCAATTGGAAAGTGGACTCCACAATAGGACTGATGTCCCTTCCTGTTTGCATACCCCCTTACTGTACTGTATATACAGAGTTTGAGGTTTATTTTTAAGGAGTATTCAACTTGCTGTGTGTTTCAACATGGTGAAAGAAATTAATGATATGGTATTTATAAAGGTGCCCTGGGTCCTTTAGTCTTCCAAGGGAGGGCTTATGTCCTTTCCTGGGGTGGTCTCCATTTGATAGGGTGGAGCTGAGAGCCTCAGGTATGGGACTGATAATGCCTGTGTTCTGTCTCACATGGGTAGAGAACTGCTGCCCTTCCCTACAATAAATTATACACCTACCTCCAGTGGTGCACTCGGGGTTAGCATGGTGCTGAGGTCTGCAGTGACCCCAGTGACAAGGTGGAGGCCTCAGCCCTCACATCTATAGCTCTGGTCTTGGTGCCTGCTGAGCATGAATCTCACACCCCCTCCTCGAGTTCATTTCAGAGGGAAATTTAGGTGTGGTTCCCTTGACCCCATCTAAGCCTTCTTCACTGGTTCCCAGGGCTCTGTCTTTTTGCACTAGGGTGGGCAGAGGTGGTATGTGCCCACTGGATAAATGCTTCTTTAGTAGTACTCAGCCGAGTGTCCATGATTCCTGTGTAAATTACTCACCTCTGGATTTTTTTTGGGGGGGAGGGATCAGAGATTGGAGTAGGGCAGACATTTGAAACTCACTTCCTTGTGAACTGGTAACAATCTTTAGCTATAGGCAGTTGTGATGTTCCTGTTTGGGATCTATGGGCTAGTGGGGTTTTCCCAAAGAAAGGCGGCATTCAGCTCTGAAGCAGGCTTGACTCTGGCCAACCCCTGAGCCACTGTGAATTTGCTGGTGTTCTTCCAATTTACTGGAGTGATTTTAAGGTTTTCAAATCTTACACAGCTCTTTTTTATCTCTACCTGATAGATCACATGTAGATAGGTATATATACAGCTAAATTTGAGCAATTTTATTCCTGAGACTAGCCTCCCTGGGCAGTGGTCTTTGATGTTCCTTTTACAATAAGGAACTGGTGATGCCTGGGCCACTCCTGAGAGCTCCCCATTCCAGTTTGCTCCAGCATTGCAGGAGCAGATGGAGACCAGGTTGCCCCAGTTAGTCCAGTGTGCTTTCCACCAGGAAATAATTGTGTATACAGACTGGCACACACCCCTCCTAGGTGTGTCTCACTGTAGGAGATTGTTGTGATCGGGATAGTTGAGTATATGCTAATTTAAAAATGCACATATTTTGCATTTGATTTCTACAGAGTTGAAATGTTCAGAGAAGATTTTTAAAAAACAAAATAAAGTGTCTTCCATTGTCAAATGAAGTGTTTATGGTGTTATAGCCCCCTCCTGCGGCTTCCCTCATTGGCTGTACACTCTGGCTTATAAGCCATTGTTAGCTCAAGTGACAGAACTCAGATAACTGTCTGGTCATCTGGGGAAGATAGGAACCAGGCCCAGGGGTCAAGCTGCCCATTTCCCCAAAGTGGGCTGCGTCCTCTGGGAGAAGTAATTGTTGGTGGCTGCAGACATTATTGAGACCCCTCCTTTTATTCCTGCCTCCAGATTTCACTAATTAAAGGCATGCTCTACCACACCTGGTCAATGATTCCTTTTTTGTTCGTTTTTTTTTTTTTTTAAAAAAAACTTAAAAACTTGACAAGTGGTGAGATGTCACAGTGGCTAAGACCACTTGCTGCTCTTCCAAGGACCCAGGTTTGATATCTCGCACTCACATGTGGCTCATGACCATTTCTAACTTGAAGTTTCAGGGGCTCCAACATCCTCTTCGGCCTCTGGTACATGGTGTGTATGCCTACATACAGGCAAAACACCATACACAAAATTTTAAAAATTATTTCATGTGTGTTTTATTTTTGTTTCCATCAAGCTCAAATCCCATATTTTTGTGTGTGTGTGTGTGTGTGTGTGTGTGTGTGTGTGTGTGTGTGTGTGTGTATGGGGGTGTTGAAGACAGGGCCAGGGTATGCTAGACGAGTGCTGCGCCACTGAACTAGCCTGTCCCAGCCCAGACTGATATGCTGTATCTTTAAACTGCCATTGCCTTTGCTACTGAGGCTGTCCTCCAGAGTGTAAGAGTTTTCCCATTTGTGTGTGTGTGTAGAGAGAGAGAAGTATTTGCATGTGTACATTCAAGCCCTTGGCTTGATTGCTCTCCACCTTTGCTAAAGTAGAATACTGGTTAAACCCAGAGCTTATGGATAGAGACTATATATATAGAAGCTGGTTTGACAGGCTTGCCAGTATCCCATTCTGCTGTCACGTGTTCCAGTCTCTTGATTTCCTAAAAACTGGTTGCCTCTCCCTGATTCTTTTCTTTTTTTTTAATTTTACTTTATTTTATGTGTATTGGTGTTTTGCCTGCATGTATAACTATGTAAGGGTGTCAGATCTTGGAATTACAGACAGTTGTTAGCTGCCATGTGGATGCTGGGAATTGAACTCAGGTCCTCTGGAAGAACAGTCAGTGCTCTTAACCGCTGAGCCATCTTTCCAGCCCCCTGATTCTTTTCTATTGGCACGCACTGTTCCATGGTGTACTGCAGGCAGAAGACAGTCCCTTACAGTTTAGGCCAGTTTAGTGCATGAGTAAGGCCTGGCCAGGCTCTGACTCTTTGGAGTCTCCACTGGCAACATTTCAGAGCTTATGTGGGCAGTGGAAGAGGGTGATGAGGGACTGTTGGGTCATGCAGGGGTCCAGTTCTAATTTATGCATGTATGCATGTAAAGTTTGTGGGGTTTTTTTTTTGTTTTTTTGTTTTTTTTTTTAAGTTTGTGTGGTTATGGTTTTTTGAGATAGGATTTCTCTGTGTAGTCCTGGAAACTCACTTTGTTGAGTGCTTTTCTTATGGAAGTATCTAGATATTCTATGGAAGTATCTAGATTTCCTTCCTTTCTGCTAGTATAGAGTGTTATGCATACACTCTGGTTCTTCAACATTGCTTAGAATATTGGGTGTGTGTGTGGGACTCTTGCTTCAGCTGGAGGCATCGGGTTCTGCCTCTGGAGAGTCAAGCCTACTCAAGCCCTTTATTTCCTAGTAGCTGTCATTTTACTCTTCCTAACTCTCTAGTTTTGTTCTGTTTACCAGCTGGATCATTGCTGTCACTTGTATGAAAGGACCTCCTTGTGGTGGTGTGAATCTAGACATGTAAAGTCACACAACTAAAGCTACACACACCACATAAACATTTTTTTCTGGTTTTACAAGAATAGCTGGTGTTTATCATGGAGCCAGGCTAGTCTCAAACTTGAAGCAATCTTCCTGCCTCAGCCTCCCAAATGCGTGGATTTTAAGTACATACCACACCTTAGCGTCATATAAAACTAAAGTTGTTCTGGTGAGACGGCTCCTTCGGTTAAATGTTTGCCTCACAAGTGTGAGAACCCAATTTGTTCCCCAGAACCCACAGTAAAATACCAGCTGTGGGACTAGAGATGTAGTGGTGGACCGTGAAGAGGACAGGAGTTTGGTTCCTAGTGTCCAAGTGCTGGGATTAAAGGTATCTGCCACCACACTCAATACTGCATGTTTTTATGTGCACTAAATGTCTCTTCCTTAGACTGAATTCCTTGATGGGAGGGGTTGGGTCTTGGAGCTTTTCTCCACAGCTTCTAGCCTCTGAGGAAGTTATTTCTGCCTGATTCTCCCCTCTACCTTGAGGGCTTTTTCTGGAGTGAGTTGCTGAGGTCCTGTCTTTCAGTGGGACTGAACCTTTTTCTCAAAAACGCTCCTACTAGCCATCTTCACAGACTTCACAGAGAATCCTTTTGTTCAGTGTGGTCCCTGTTACTTTGAGATGTCACATTCAGGCAGCTTTCCCTGGAAGCTCATGTCCTGTATCCTGGGTGCATCTCCAGCCTGTGACTGGCACCAGGTAGATAAAGGTGCCACTTCACTCTCTTGGCTGATATGGGTCGGGAGGAGTCTCAGAGCTAGAAATCAGGAAATCTGATTTTTGCCCCATGTGTGCATACATAAAGCCTCCCTTCATGAGCTGAGGGCCAAATAGGCTCTGGCTCAATTGTTGAGGTTCAATGGAGAAGTTTTCTATTTTTCTGCAGGTAGACAGCTGTCAAAACCACCAACCTGCAGCAGACTGAGAGGTGTGGAGACTGGATTCCTAGCACCTGGGAGGAAGTCATGGTTGGCAATGATCATCCTGTCTCACATGTGGTTCATTGAGGGCTACAGGCTGTACTCCTAACTATTGCACTTGGAACATGCCTACTGCTGTTCCGGGGAGCTGTGGGGACCAGAACCACAATCCTGAGTGTGCAAACCCGCCTTTGCAAAGTCACTTAACACAACAGAGGCCAGCTCAGATCCCACAGCATTTTATTTCTAACTATCCAGTGATATGGCATCCCATTCAGTATGAGGGGAAGGGAGGCAGGTGGACGATGGTGAGCTCCGAAAACTGACACAGTTCCCTTTGGCTCAGGCCCAGGCCTCTCCCAGAAAGCAGCAAAGGGTCCCTCAGGCCCCAGGGACCTTGCACATGTTGCTCCCAGCCAGCTTCCTAAATCACAACAGAAAATAAGTGCTTCCAAAACCTTCCACTGTCAAAAAAAAAAAAAAAAAAAAAAAGGAATCCAGGCTTGTAGAAGGAGCCTTCAGCCTCTCGCTGGTGGAAACAGGGGGACTCCACTGGTCTCCAGCCTGTGGCTCTAGAGCTCAGTCACCAAAGGTGGCCTGTTCTACCACCTCAGCATAAGGTGAGGGGGCCATTGTACCTCCCCACTCTGAAACTGGGTTGGACAGTTGGCCACCCTTTCTGGTGGCCCTCCTCCACCATTCAGTTAACACAGCCTGGCTCTGGGGCCCTAAGAGAACCCAATGACTTGGCACAGCCACCACTTGGACCTGGTTTCCAGAGAAATCAAGCTGCTATTTCTGAGAGAATGGGGAAGGCTCCTGTCTTCATGAGGCATCTTAGAAGCCTCATGAGTGGTACACAGCTACTGAATTCTTCTCATGGTTGCCAGGAACAGGTGACCTCTACAGCATGTAACTCCATAGCTAAGGGTGGGGAGGGGTGTGGGCAGCAGCCAGCCAGCCTAGAACCTACCATGCACATGTGGACCTATAGTCCTTAGGCTGAGTTCTGAGAAGGGCTCCCTGCTCAGTCTCTTGGCATTCTATTGCACAGAAAGGAATCTGCACACCAAGCCCTCAGCCTGTCAGGCTTCACCCCAAAATGCTGGACATGGCTGTTTGGAGGAGTTCTATAAAACTATAGAACCCTGTGACTATAGCACTGTAAAAAGCAGGTCACTGACTCCAAGAACTAGCTCACATATACTGCAGGGATGGACCACCAGGAACTACAGGGTATGGCCTGCCCATTGGCTAAAGTGCCAGATCTCCAAGGACATCTATGTCCTTCACTCTGAAGTATCACCTTCTGCGTGCCCAGCTGGCCTGTTCCTTAGCCTAGACCTGAAGTCTGCAGCACAGCTGGGTCATCTGCCACTTGTACATTCACCACTGCACATGACAGGACTAGCGGGTCTGAGAAGTCCCCATCTAGAGCTTTGCTCCCTGGCCATGGGCCCTGGTGGGTTGAGTGCTCTCCCAGGTGCTAAGCCCATATTCCTCAGGAAGGGCCAGAGGTGCCTACTGTTCAGGGCTGCTGCGACATCCCTCACAAGCTCCTGGAAGCTCACTTCAGGTCTCAACTTAAAGCAGAAGGCCAGGAGTGATGTGTCTGAGACACAAGGCCTAGTGATAAGGGGCTGCTCAGTCTATGAATTTAAGGTTTGAAAAGAAATCTTGGCAAATGCTGAGTTTGGAAAGCAGCTTCCATCTTAGAGCCTGAGTTCTGGAAAGAACAACGCAGCCTGACCCCAGCCCTGCCCCAAAGGCCCCGGTGGCCCCAGCACCCCCCCCCCCAAGGTTAAGGAGAGACAAGGAAGAGGGCCAAATCTTGGCTGTGCCAAGGATAAGTGACCTGTGTACAGCAGCAAACTACATGCTTCCAACTCTGCCACATTCTGTAGCACACTGAGGTGGAGGGCCTCAGAGGCCTGGCTGTCTTCCAACATCAGAACGGTAACACCTGAGGTGCAAAACACCTGCAACCAGCCCACTGTGTCCCCATTGTGAGCCAAGGCCATATACAACAACTAAGTAGTCTGCAGTGCAAGGAAGGAAAGCCTAGGGCCACTTGGGTGCTTCCTGAAGGCCATGGATGGGCAGAGTGCAGCAGCTCTCAAAGGACAGCTGGAGACAGACACCAGGCGGTAAGTAACCACTGCCTGTGCTGTGACCCAGTGCCTGAGCCTGAGACATGCAGGGGAGAGTTTCTGTGTGACCCAAAGTCACTGGCACCCCAAGTGGCAATTGGCTAGAGTGGGGAGTCCTGGCCTCAGCCGCTGTGCTCTGGCCACTGCACTAGTGTCTTGCAGATCTGGGGCCCTGGCATGGAGGGCAGAGGATCCAAGTTCCAGGAACTGGTAAAAGAAGAGCCTGGGCTCTGAACAGCAGCTGGGTGGAGGGAGCCTCACACTACAGTGTCTAGAAAGAGGCCTCTGGGAAAAGAACAAGAATGAGGGAGGAGGCAGTAGTGGAGAGGGAGAGGATATGGAGTTGGCTCCACACTTGGAAAAGGTACCCCCAAGGACTTTGTCTCTTCAGAGTACTCCAACCCAGGGGATAGGCCAACACCGTTCTCGGAAGCCTGCAGGCTGACCCCTGCCAGGCACCAGTGTAAACATTTGCAGTATGCCCACAGGAGGGCTGCAGCTGCCTGCCCAAAGGCAAGCTGAGAGGTACCAGTTCCATGTCAAGTAAAAAGGTCCTTCAGCCTTTCTCTCTAGGGACACAGGACAGGGACTGGAGGCTTTCAAAGTCTCTCGGCCTTGGCACCAGGTTGAGGCTGCTGCTGTTGCTGCCACCACCAAGGCACCTTGACAAATGCAAAGACAAACAGCAGACGTGCCTACTTGCAGTTGCTGTAAGGTGTGAGGAAGGTATGGCCTATGCATGGGGTGAGCTGAGCAAACCAGCCTGCCTGGTTTCCTGTGGCCCGGCACAGAGCAGAAAGGAGGCTGGCTGCTGCTCTCCTCTGCAGGTCTGGTTCCAAGAGTCATGGAGGCCGATCACATCTCTGAAGCCAGCACTCTCCAAAGGCCTGAAGCTTCCGAGCAAAGACTAGCCCTTGACCTACCATCTTGTGTTCTGAGGAGGCTGGCTGCATGAGGCATCTTCTTCCAGTTCCAGGGCACTATGGGCTCAGAACAGCTCCTGCTCATCATCCTCAGAGCCTGACGGACCCTGGCGGACTTCCTCATACCACTTGTTGGTGAGGCTTTTCATCTGGATGCGCCCGTGGTGGAGGTCCTGGAACAAGACAGGTAAGAGTAAATGACAGGGTCTGGGGACAAGAGGTTGCTGTGGACCTAGGAGGGCTTGCTGAGGAGAAAAGTGGCATATTAGAAACAGCCTTAGGAATTAGATAAGCCTGGTCTCTGCCAGCTTTGGAGCATGTTGCCCTGTGTATGTGAGCTCCTTTCCCTGGGTCTCAGTCTCCCTTGCTGTCAAGTCAGATAGCATGTTTTGCTGCTTAGCTGCTGGAGGACATGGTCTTGGGGGAGTGATATGTTATAGGAAGAGGGAGAGCAGCCAGGGAAGCCCACCACCCCTGGAGGAGGCAGCTGTTGTGCCCAGAGGGCCAGGGCCACAGGCCGATCAGAGACTTCTTGGCTCAGCATCACACACTGATCCACATCCTCGAGGGCAGTAGGGAAACCAAACTGTTGTCAGCCAGAGGCAGAGCTGGATTGTTCACCAGCCTCCAGCAGTGGTTTCCCTCCATGCCCACCTCCTGTGTCAGCCGCCGTGTGAAGAAGGGGTTCAGATACTTGGCATCCAGCCACATGAAGCCCTTGAGGTCCTGCTGTCTGATGTAGTGGGCTTCGTACTCTTCCTCAGTGAGCTCAGACAGGTGCTCCGACTCGATGGCATTGCCCTGGGTGACAGAGATGGCAGTGTCAGCAGGTACTTCTCTGGGAGCCCCTACTTTGCCTTCCTACCAGAATACCACAGGCACAGACCTTTCTGGGCCCCAAAGCCTACCCTCTGCAAGGAAGCCAATGACAAGTCTGGAGTATAGCAGTTTCCAAAGTGGCAAAGCCCTGCTGGCCTGGGCCTGCAGTGCAGAGGAAAATGGAGGAAGTGCCCAGTCAGTCTCTGGGGTTTGAGAACTCTGAAGATGCTATACATTTCAGCCCCAGCTGGAATTTCTATGACCACAATTTGGGGCTACCAAATCTGTACACTTACTAAGTTCCTATACTGCTGCCGGTCTGGCAACTCTCCTCTGAAGACCCAGTTAGAGCAGCTGTCTGTGAGTACAGGCTCTGACTGGAACTGCTTTTTGTACCTCAGTGTTCTGCTCACCTACAGGATGAAGACTATGAAAGTCCCTGCTTCCTACAGAGTCTAAGTATCTTGGCCACAACAGAGTATTAAAATCATCTAGAGTGGCTGTAGCCTTGGCAGAGATGTCAGTCTACACAGGGCTCACATCTGTAACTCCCAGCACTTGGGAGGTACAGGCAATAAGATCACAAGGCAGCTGTAGCCACAACATAGACAAGTCTAGCTTAGTCTACAAAGTGAGCCCCTGTCTCAAAAAACAAAAATAGGCTAGAAAGATGGCTCAGTGGTTCTGAATGCTTGCTGCTTTTCCAGAGGGCTCTAGTTCAGTTAGTTCCCAGAGCCTATGTTACGCTCACAATTGCTTGTAGCTCCCGTTCTGGAGAATCTAATGCTCTCTTACTTGGACACACACACACACAGAGTATGCATATAATGCATATACCATGACATGCACATATACAGACACATATATACTTTTAAAAAATAGGGTTGCAAATAAGAAAAAAACAAAACAAACAAAAAACTGAGATCACAACACAACACTAAGCAAACTGGTTAACTAGAAGTTAAGAGAGGCTCTAAGCATGTGAAGAATGGGCAGAACCTGAGGCTGGCTACCTGGAGGAAAGGCCATGGACTAATGGCCCTGACTCTCTCACTCTCACATGGCATTTTGATGACTGACCAAAGTTACTGAAATCTCAGAGGGAGACTAGAAGGCAATGCATCTCAGAATGCAGGAGGGGTGGGGTAGAAAAGTGTGTCACGGCTGCTGCACTTAGGAAGGGCAGGGAGCCAATGCAAGGTAGTCTCAGTTTGCAAGTGGTCTGGCAGCAGTAGGGGACGGACTCACAGGAAGTAGAGGTGTTCAAGGAGGCACAGAAGCCTCAGTTTCCAACGTGTCTAGTCCCTGACATCTCTATCCCTAAACTTAATTTTGAAACCTCTTGGTCCCTGGCCTGGCCTTCTGGCTCAACTCCTGTAGCAGAGGCACACTCTCCCAGGATTCTGGCATAGGACCAGGCTCTACTTCAAATGTCCTGAGCTACAGATGGCATCAGTTCCCAGCTTCTGTGGCTTCAGCAAGTCACAAGGCTGGCACACACCTACCCTAGAGAGCCATGCTTCAGAAGCCAAGTACCCACACCTGTTCTCAGCCTGTACCACTGACCCTGAGGTTAGCAAATGCATGTGCAAGCACCAGCCCCAGAAGCCTAATCTGCTTTCCCTGGGATTCAGGCCACAGGGCCCACAGCCGCACTAACCATTTTTTCAGTCTTGCTGAGGTTGACATCCTTCTTGCTCCTGCGGCGTGCTCGGGCATCCTCAATGTCCACAAGGCGGATAAGGGGCATGGTACTGCCACCCAGCAGCAAGATGGTGAAGAGCACAATGACAATGGTGGTGGTGCCGATGAGCTGCCGCTTCTCCATGGGCTCCAGGCCCAGATGCAAGCTCAGTGCGTATGGGATGGCCCCTCGAAGGCCTGGAAGGATAAATGGAGATTCAGGGCCAGGCCAGGAGGAGGGCGAGAGAACAGAGAAGAAAGTGGCTGAGCTCAGCACCGCCAACAGCAGGCCCTACAGCAGACACAGTGGCTTAGGTGTGAGAGTGGCAGGCTGGAGCTGAAGCCCCTTGATGTTTCATAGGGCTAGTTCCAGGCAAGGTGACTACAGCTATGCTGATGGGGCCTCATCAGATCTGTCAATGACAGCTATAGTATCTGAGTCCTCCTGGGTGCCCCAGGCCCCAATCAGATGCTCTGTGCACAGTCACACAGTACACAGGCAGCAGTGAGTGTATGACTTGTCTAGTGACTCCTGTCTGTGAAGAGAGCTGGCAGACAGCGGCTCTGCACCACACACCAAGCAGGAGATCCCAAGTCCTGCCTTCAGAAGTTCCCAGAGCAGCTAGGACAGTAAACACTAGATTTAGAAGAGTCACTGGGAAGAGACCACAGTGAGGTGGCTCAGACATGTAAGGGGGAGGGAGGCTTTGAGAGGGCCTGGCTGCCTCAGACCTGGCTCCTGAGATGGCCAGAAGGCCAGAGTCGGGGAATTCACAGACATGATTAGGGGAAGCTACTCTTCTCCAAATCCAGGGGACCTCACATGTGTGACAGGCTCAGTGTACACTTTTATGCCTGGCAGTGCCAGGAAGGCAGGGCAAGCCAAGCAGCAGGTAGGCAGTGGGCTCTGACTCAAGCAACTTGCGGTGGCTCATGGCACCCAGAAACAGAGAGAAGCAGGAACTGTGTTCTAAAGGAAGGGCTGGTTTGAAGAGCTGGGTAGAGGAAAAGCTAGAATTAGAAGTCCAGCAGCACTGTCAGAGAACAGGTTCAGAAAGAGGTAGGGGGGCAGGTCCTAGGATGCTACTGTCTGGGATCAGCGTGGGAAGCGCTAGGTGGAAGCCCCAGGGGAGGTGTCTTTGATATCCTGGCAACAGTAGTAGAGGGAGCCTGGAGCTCGGCACATACACTAGGATGAGGGCTGATGTTGCAGAAGGGAGCAAAGGTGGAGAAAGTGAGAACAGGGTGAGGGACTGGGTTGAAATGGTAATCCCAGCGCGAGGGAGGCAGAGGCAAGGAGAATGGCTACAGGTTCAAACCTGGACTACACTGTAAGTTTCAGACCAGCCAGACCTCTCCATGTTTAGGTGAGATAATCCAGGTTGGACTCCAGCTAGAAATTCTCCTGCCCTGTTCTTCCAAGTAGCTGGCATTACAGGTAAGTGCCAGGGTACATAACTCACAGTTTTACAATAAGGCCTTTTTGAAGAAAAATTATTAGGCAAACTCTAGTGAACATTAGAAGCACTTTAGCTCACATTAAAACATTCAATTATATTCATTTATTTTATTTTTTGAGATGGTTTCACTCTGTAGCCCCGGCTGGCCTGGAACTTTCAGAGATCTGACTGCCTCTGCTGGAATCAAGGCCTGTGCCACCACACCTGACTAATGACACTCAAAGAGGAAGAGTACAGAGTGTTTAAAGTCCTAAGGGACTGGTTCATTAGAGCTGAAGATTGACAAAATCATCCCAGCCTTGAGAAAGTAGAGAGGTATGATTGGCAGGCAGCCACAATGCTCAGATTCTGCTATGAGGACTCTGAATAACCTGCATAGCTTGAGGAGGCCCTGGGTTGTTATAGAAGGTTTCCCGGGCCTGTTTGGGCCTGGAGGTTTGGACCTGGCCCGCAGCGGCTTTTGTCTCTCCAAAGAAATGAATCAGACACTTATATTAACTTAATATTGTTTGGCCTATGTCTCAAGCACATTATTAGCTAGCTCTTTTATCTTAAATTAACTCATTTCTACTAATCTACCCGCCACGTGGCCCAGCCCGTGGCTCACCTGTATTTCTTACATGTCTGTTCTTCTCTGGGGTCGGATGGTGACTAACTCTACCTTCTTTCTACCTGTCTGTCCTCTGATTCTCTACCCACTTCTGCGGTGCTCTACATAGGCCAAACCAGTTACTTTATTTACAGCATACAGAGAATATTCCCACCACACTTTTTCTTTTTTGTCTAATCAAAAAGGAAGGTTTTAATTTTTATATAGTAAAATTATAACAGAACAGCTCTCAAGCAGGAATTATAGTCATAATATTTAGTCTATTTGTATTTATAAAATTAAAGAATATTTTATTATTTATCTTATCTTTGTGAGTCTAAAGTTTTATATCTAATATAGCTTTTAAATTAAAAAGAACTGTATCTATAATTATCAAACTTTTAACTACATCAAAGACTATGGAAGGATATAATATTATCTAAATAAACAGGAAGTGAAAGCAACTTTTTTTTTTTTTTTTTTTTTTAAAAAAACTTTATTTATTTATTTGCCTTGGTGTTTGCCTGGAACTGGAACTACAGACAGTTGTTAGCTGCCATGTGGGTGCTGGGAATCAAACCCGGGTCCTCTGGAAGAGCAGACGGTGCTCTTAACAGCTGAGCCATTTCTCCAGCCCCGGAAAGCAACTTTTAAAGTCTAGAAAATGACAGAGATGACACCTGTCTGCCTGAACAGTAACTCAAAGATTTTTTGTAATGTTAGGGCATCTATCTTTAGCCTATAGGTCCAAAAGTTTTTGGCATATCTTTTAGTGATGTAGTAAATTTGACACAGTCTGTCAGTCACTTCTCCTTGTGTCTAGAAGGATGTCTGGCAATTTTTTTTTGCAAAGCAGGAACCTGAAGGACCATCTTGGCTTGTTTTGTCAACGTTTAGAGGTCACTTTTCTATGGAACCTGCATGTCTACTTTATATAGCATATTATCAAGCAGTCAATATCAGAACAGTTTCTTGTCTAGTGGCTAACTGTTGTCACAAAATAAATTTTTTTTTTTTAAAACTTTATTTATTTATTTGCCTAGAACTGGAACTACAGACAGTTGTTAGCTGCCATGTGGGTGCTGGGAATCGAACCCGGGTCCTCTGGAAGAGCAGACGGTGCTCTTAACCGCTGAGCCATCTCTCCAGCCCACAAAATAAATTTTATATGAAGTTTTTTTAATGTCTATTATTTTTTTGAAATATATTGGTGCTGCCAGGAGCAGACCTATCTCACTGTCTAGAAAAGTTTAAGTTTTTAAAATATTTTAAATGTCATATTTTGCATGTCTTTGAAGTGTTTGAAGACTATTTATTTAATTGAAATATATCTTTGTATATTTATAAAAATTTAACTAATATGACTATAAGTTTGGTTATCATAGATGACTATTAATTTGTATTTTTTAATTACACATTATAATTTAAAATGAGTTACATAAACATCATATCTTAATCAAGAGTAGAAAAATATATATAGCATAACAAAATTGACTTTAAGTTTATATCAATAAATTAAAATCCACTAATATTCCCACCACACTGGATCCAATCCCCATCATTACCACCATCTCACACCCCACACCACACACTACACTACATGCTACACAAGACTGCCAAGGGTCTGAAGTTGGACAGGTCTCTGCTTTGCCTCCAAGGGTCCCCGGATGACAGGCAAGACCTTTGGCCTCTTGGAGAAAAGAGCCAACCATTTTACGGTGCTGTAATGAGGTGCCATCAGGTAGCACCTGTTGGAGTTTGGTTTCCCAGGGGCCCTTGTGCATAAGCCCAGGTTTAGGCCCACCCACCCTGGCTGCCACTCACCACTGAACCACATGATGAACATCATCTTGGGGGTGATTTTGTGATCCCGGAAAAAGTTCAGCAGGTAGGACAGAGGGAAGATGTTGACGGCTCTGCCAAACAGTACCAGCACCTGTTGAAATCAATACGCCCAATATGGTGGAATCCACTGCGACTTCAGACTAAAGCCAGTATAACACACCTGTGTAAAGCAGTCTTGCCCTCACCAATAGAAACACCCCAGCAGTTCAACAGAGGTGGAGACTCAGTGCTGCTGTATTGGCTCTGCCTGGCTGGAGCTTTCTGGCCTGACTTTTTGTCTCAGATGCTAGAAGAGACTAGCAAGCATCATCCTGAGCTTTAGTCCCACAGCCTCAGAACAAAGGAAAACCACCAGGCTCCCTCCAGGCACTGTAGGAAAGAGGGCACACCAGATGAGTACTTCTGCCCCTGCTCTGGGGTCTGGCTCCTCAGAGCAAAGAGGGTGGGCTGAGTAGGGCCTACCTGGGAGCACAAAGGTGGCTCAAGCCCTGGGCCTGCCATGGGGCAAAGTCTCAGAAAAGGCTTCCTACCTTAACCAACTACAGCTCTCAGGGTTAGAGGAGGAGCTGAGGACAGAGCATCTGCATCTGCAGGGGGCCCTGGGTTAGATTCCAGCAGCTCACAAACTGTCAAACTTTCTATGAAAGGCCTTCCCAAGGCTTTCTGCCTGAGACCTGTGCTCACAGGACAGAACTGTGACGTAACCAGGCAGCCATATGGAGGTGGGAAAGGACTCACAGGGACTCAAGAAACCGGGCTCTCTCGCAGTTGCTTACATTTCTCCTTTTCTTTTTTGAGACAGGATTCTCATGTGCAAACCTAGATAGGCTGTTCTTGAACTTGCCATGCAGTTAAAACTTCCTTTAAAACTTTACTGGGGGCCTGGAGAGACTGTGCAGAGGTTAAGAGCATGGGCTGCTCTTCTAAAGGACCTGGGTTCAATTCCCAGCACCCACATGGCAACTCATAACTGAATATAACCTCAGTTCCAGGGGACTGGACACAGACATACATGCAGGCAGAACTACAATGCACATAAAATAAAAATAAATAAATCATTAAAAAAACATTTTATTGTCTTTTTTTGAGACAAGGTTTCACTGTGTAGCCCTGGTTGGTCTGGAACTTGCTACCAGGTGGCCTTAAACTCACAGAGATCTACCTGCTTCTGCCTCCCAAGTGCTGGGATTATAAACACCCACTGCCACGCTCTGGCAAAATTGTACTGTTTACAAGCAACCATATCATTCAAGGGCACTGAAAATGTAAAATGTCTAGATCCTAATGTATGGGACCTTTTAAACAAAAGAAATTTTCAACAGAAGCATGTCTCTGTAGCTGTTAACTCTGAACTGGTAATAGTTATATAAATGGTTTCCAGACCATGTAGTTGCTATTCTAAAAATAAACATTCAATAAAAACAAGAAAAAATACTTACTATGCACCAGATGACAAAGGAAATTTCAAACTTGTGAGGAAAACTAAAAATGGACAGGCCAAGAAATGCAAACACACATGTTTCTGAAAGAAATCAAAGAATGGATTATTCACCCCAATTCCTTTCTTACAATCCAGTAGTAACTTAAGCAAGCATCCCTGAAGCTTACCAACAGCCACCTTATTTTCTGGAAAAATTTTGCAACAGATACTGTGGTCATATTTTTTTCTTATTAAAGACTTATTTATTTAGTATGAATACAGTGTTCTGCCTGCTTATATGCCCTCAGACCAGAAGCGGGCACCAGATCTCATTATGGATGGTTGTGAACCACCATGTGGTTGCTGGGAACTGAACTCAGGACCTCTGGAAGAGAAGCCGATGCTCTTAACCACTGAGCCATCTCTCCAGCCCCACTGTGGTCAGATTTGTACTTGGTCCTTTCTTCAGGGAGGAGGGAGTAGGTGCTTTGAGATAAGTCTTGTCTTCTACTGGGCCCAGGTTAAATCAGAATGCAATCTGAGTGCTGGGACTGCAGCCGTGAACCACCATGGCCAGCTTTATCCTTTAGGCACATAGACAGTGTGTCCCTGCTGAGAATTCCCAATGTAATGAGTCAATTGTCAGATACCATATGCAAATAAACAAGCTCCCACCTGTGCATCTGCTCAACACTCATCAGTCAGGGCTTTTTGTTGTTTGTTTTTGTTCTTTTGGGGGACCTGCCACCCAACTTCCAAATAATCCACCCACAGAGACATCTTCTTAATTATAATGCCCAGCCTTAGCTTGGCTTGTTTCTTGCCAGTTTTTAAAAAATTATCCCCATCTACCTTCTGCTTCTGAGCTTTTTCTTTTTCTTACTTCTGCGATCTTATTTTCACTCTTATTCCATGGCTGGCCCCTAGTGCTCTTTCTTTGTTCTCTTGCTCTTTCTTTCCAGATTTCTCCTTCTATTTATTCGCTCTGCCTGCCAGCCCTGCCTATTCTTTCTCCTGCCTCACTATTGGCCATTCAGTTCTTTATTAGCCCATCAGGTGCTTTAGACGGGCAAGTAACACAGCTTCACAGAGTTAAACAAATCCGACAGTCCTTCATGGCAGCAAGGTGGCAAAAATTTCAAGCATGTGGTGGTACATGCCACGTGACAGGAGGGAAAGGGAGCCTTTGGTTAACTCCGTCACAGTACATCGCACTGGCGGCACCCACGGGTGGATAGAATGTGCTCATGCTGGCTGGAGATTCAACAGGCAGCTAACCCACAGGGCTTGTGGGAAGGACCCATTTGTATGTTTGGTTACACTCAGTATACAGTCAGTTGTGTGTGCTAAAGAGAACCTCATAAATTTTCAGGCTCTTGATTCAACTATGGGCCCTAAAAGAAAAACCCAACAGAGCTCAGCACCTAAGGAGATAGGGACTGCATTTTAAAATAAGAACATAAGTTGGTGAGGTTGTTTAAAATTACTTCAGTGGTGTTTGTAGTGGCTTGTGCATTCTTCAACACAGCCCACAACTAGCAGGGTGCTTGTACCTCCTCCCTCTGAGATGTGTTATCTAGTAATATGTGATCCTTCGAACTAGTGCATTCAGGCCTACTCCGCTTTCCCTAGCAACAGGGAAGCGTGGCTGATGTATCCTTTCAGAGGGGCCATGTAAGCTGCTTCTGGCAATGCAAGATACATGAAGACAGCCTGTCGCACTGGCTAAACCTCTCATGGAGATGTAGGTTAGGAGCAAGCACATGCCTGGTAAATTCCATGGCTGCTATGACAGAGCTTCAGAGGAGATGGCATGCACATGCAGCCCCAGAACTAAGTGCTAACTAGAGCTGGTGGAGGGCACAGAACAGAAGCCGAGGTACGCCATTCTCTGCTCCTCTCTGTGAGGATCAGGTTAGAGCCTTTGGCCAAGGCTTTCTCGTAAGAGCCATTGATTAAATAGCCACCTGGCCTGTCTTCTAGCTTGCTCCTTGGCAATGGGCTATCTGGCCTCTCCTTACCTAGTCTCCCTACCTTACAGACAGCCCCTGCCATCCAGGTTCCAAAGTGAAACAGGACCCCTCAACACCAAGATATACTAAAATTGCAGCTGAGGCCTAGTCCTAGGGTGTGCGTGCGTGCGTGCGTGCAGTGCGTGTGTATGCACAGTGTAGAAGGATGGCTAAAAGTAGGCCCTTTTCTACAGGTATGAACAGGAGTGGGTAATGGTGAATGGCAGAGGAGGAAGCTCAGCTGTCACTGCTAAACAGAAAGACCTCACGTTCATCCCAGGGGAACACGGCTCTGGAGTTTCCCCCAATGCTAGGATGCCCTTGCTTAGAAACTCAGTGTTTCCAGAGATGGAAAACTGTTAAAACTTGAATCTAAGATCCCACCACTCAAGGGTGGGTCCTCTAACCATTTCAGCATCATTTCCAAGGACTATCTGTGGAGATCTCCACACTGACATCTAGAATGTTCAGCTACCGTTCTATCTTTGGCTATAAACTGCAGGCACCAAACATCCAATTGTATTGCATATCTATTATGGAATCACAAAACCATAGGTGCTAGTCCAGGAAAAACCTTAGCTTATACCCCTCAAGTCAGGAATCCCAGTTTGTATGGATACTCAGAGGTGGGACTCACCACACAGGAAGGCCACAGTCCGGAGGGTCTGTTGCATGAGGATCTGGGTGACTGGTGAGAGGTTATGGTGTGTGTAATGTGACATCACAATGCCAGAAAACAGGATAGCCATGATGCCTGGAGAGAGAGACAGGGGGCAAACATGACACAGAGCACAGGCATGCAAATCAGACCAAACTCTTCCTAAAATCCCAGAACCCAAATATGACAGGTATAAAAAATGGGAGGGGCTGGAAAGATAACTGAGAGGTAAAGAACACTGGCTGCTCTTCCAGAGATCCAAATTTGGTTCCCAGTACCTACAAGGCAGCTTACAACTATATGTAATTCCAGTTCCAAAGGATGCTCTTGTAGCTTCCATGAGCACCAGGTATGCAAGTAGTACAAAGACATATATTCAGGCAAAACACTCAGGCACATAAAAAGGAAAGAAAATACAGAAAGAGACTGAGGTGAAGCTTAAGTTGGTAGACTGTTTACCTAAAAGACAAGGAGTCCTGGGTCCCATCCCAGAAGCACATAAACTACATGTGGTGCAATCCCACCAACTCGGAAGCAGATAGCAGATCAGAAGTTCAAGGTCATCAATGGCTAAACAGCAAGTCTGAGGACAGTCTGGGCTACACAAAACTCTGCCTCAAAAATGAGACAGAGAAAGAGAGGAAGGTGTGAGGAGAGAGAGGGGCAGAGAAGAGGGGTGAAGGTATTCAACCCTAAAGCCTTTTAGAAGCTACAGAGAAGTGACCAGGGCCCCTCCTTTCTCTGCCAGCTGCTGACACTAGCTAAGTGGCTCCCCATCTCTATGCTGTATGTCCCTTCTTGGGGTACTCCCTGTGCCCACAGTAGTGGGGGGTAAGTGGAAGATGACCAGTGTAAACTGAACATCATAACTGTTGTGGAATATTACACCATGTGAAGATTTGTCATGTGACTGGCTTAATAAAAAGCTAAATGGCCAATGGCTAGGCAGAATTTCCAGGGAAGAAAGCATACTGGGAAGAAGATGGGGTTACCAGCCAGACAGAAAGGAAGTAAGAGAGCAAAAAGTACAGTACACAGGTGAGGTGAACAAGCCTCGGGACAGCCAGCACAGCGATTAATAGAAATGGGTTAAGTTATTTATAAGAGCTATTTAGAAACAAGCCTAAGCTATTGGCTGAGCTTTCATAAGACGTCTCCTTGTCTGAAACACGGGACCCAACATGAGGGATGTATTTCCACTGAAGACCTGAGAAAGCTTTTTTAAAAAAAGGCTCCAAACACAGCACAGTCTCTCGTGTGGGCCTTGGTAAAGAGATGCATCTCCTGGCCACTGCCTCAAGGCTTGAGTCACCAGCAAGCCATGAGCTAAGCTGGGTGGCAGTTTAAGTTTTGCTCATGCAGACAGAAAAGATTACAGATACACTGTAAAACAGGTTCAGATGGGAAAATAATCTCTAAACAGTTGACAGTATGTTTAACAATGTGTGTAGGCTTTAGGAAAAAAAATGAATATAGGCAGTCATAAAAAATAATTGAAAATAATAGTAATATCCTTAAAGAGAGTAGTAATTTTTTAAATTTTTTTTTAAAGATTTATTTGTTTATTATGCATACAGTTTTACAGAAGAGGGCACCAGACCTCATCATAGATGGTTGTGAGCCACCATGTGGTTTTGCTGGGAACTGAACTCAGGTCCTCTGGAAGAACAGTTAGCGCTCTTAACCTCTGAGCCATCTCTCCAGCCCCGAGAGTAGTAATTTTTAAAAAATGTCACATAAGGATAGTATAATACAGGGAGTTTGGATCTTATATGGTACTTTAATTTTGAATTTTTAAAATGCTAATGAACAGGTAATAGTGGTGAGACATTGGATTGTGAAAGGGATTGCTAAGTTAAACCAACCTATATTGGTTTTAAAATGTCTTAACTTCAAAATTAAAGTACAAAAAAATTTTACATTGGGGAAGAGGTTATGCTTTTGTTTCCACAGAAAATGAAAGGCAGTGTATTCATTCAAGGTTGATGAGATCAGATTTGATTGGAGGAAACCCCTGAAAATCCTGGCTACAGACACAAAGAAAGAAACCTAGAAAATTTCCAAGACAGGTGCTGAATATTTTATCTGTTCAAATATAAAACAAAACAAAAAAACCCATCCTTGGCTGGCTTATGTCCATACTTATGTTAATACAAATATATATGTTACTTTTAAAAGTTTGTGTATTTTCAGAGCAAGGGACGCAGACAATAAAAACAAGTGGCCCAGATGATCCAGCCTCTGTTGCAGTTTCCTCTGATTTCTACATCCAGAACAGCTTCAAGGCTTCTGGCTGAGATGGTCCAACATCACAGACTATTCTAGCCAAGACTTGACCTTTACTGTAATTTTCTCAGGGCCCCCCAAAGATGCCAGTGTCTCTAGACAACAGAAAACAGTCTTAGAGAACACAATGCCCACATTCTCAAGAGGTGGGGTGAGTGGTCTCTGGTCATCTGTCATCATTTAGGGGGGTTGGTTACAAATTGTTACTGGTCGGGGCTGGAGAGATGGCTCAGAGGTTAAGAGCACTGACTTCCAGTGCTGTTCTTTCAGAGGACCTGAGTTCAATTCCCAGCAAAACCACATGGTGGCTCACAACCATCTATGATGAGGTCTGGTGCCCTCTTCTGCAAAACTGTATGCATAATAAATAAATAAATCTTTAAAAAAAAAAAAAAACAAATTGTTACTGGTCATGGTCAGGGAGAAAGCTAATAAAAATTATTCAGAAATGTCTTTCTGAAGGAAAAAAAGGGGACACAGTATAGAAATGATGGGATAAAGGATGGATTGCTGAATTACTTTTAAACAACCAGTAGTTTCAAATATTTTACATTGGTATGGATTTTGTCTGTTGATACAAATTTAATGTTATTTTTTCATACTATACATAGGTTTCTACTCTTGTTTAAGGTATTGTACCTAGCAGCTTATTTAACAATGGAATGAAAATTTCTTGTCCTTGAAAGTTATTATTACAAACTATTTAGGATAATTAAAAAAATGTAGGTTAGTAAGAGTTAGTCATTGCACTGGGCAAGACACTGCCCTTGCCTCAACTGCTGACAGTGTGCTGTCCAAACTGGACACAAAACCATGACTACCAAACTTTGCCAAGACAAGGTAGGCCAGTCCTTTAAAATTCCTGCTTCTAAGAAGTCTGCCAGATATTCTAGGCTTGTAGACTAAAGATGGATGCCCCAATGTTGTAGAGGAACCTTGGGTGACTGTCTAGGCCACCAACTGTTTCTATTATTTCCATAGTTTTGGAAGTTGTTTACCCTGTACTTTTTGTTTACTTAGGTGGTATTATATCTTTCTGGGGTCTTTGATGGAGTGGAAGATGAGGTAGTTATAATCTGCAATTTTCCTTAGTTGTTATAAAGGTAAATTAGATACAGAGCTTTGGACTCATAAACTACAAAGAATTTTCTCCAAATATGCCAATATGGACATTGCAAATGTAATTCTAACCTGGCAATTGTTCTTATTGTTTATGGTTTTATTATGTTAGAGTTAAAATCCTTCATTTAGACAAAAAGGTGGAAATGTGGAATATTTCTTTACACTTGAAGATGTCACTGTGACTGGCTTAATGAAAAGCTAAATGGCCAATAGCTAGCTAAGATTTTCAGGGCGCTTTTCTCCTATCTGTTTTCTCTTCACCGTGCACTATCAGCTCCTCTTAACAAAAGCTGAGGCAGTTTCAGCAGTTGTACCCTGAGGTATCACCAACACCTCCTGGATCCGTCTCAGCCAGTAGCTGAATTACTCTCACCTGCTTTCATTCTCTGTGCACCAGGAATCTGAGGTCCAGGCGTATCAGTAACAGATGTCTAATGAGCCACCCACTCCTTATCCTGGAGGCCCTACAGCCCCACTACTACATGCTCGACATGTTAACCCAAAAGGACACCAAGCTACAGACAGTGCCATCATCAGCTAAACCACTGCCCCAGTCATCCTACAAAGAGAGAACCTGTTGTGATTGGCAGGAAGGACTGCAAACCTGCATACCTGCTCCAGAGAGCAAAGGCAGCCTGTGTGGAAATTCCCTGGGGTCTGCTCCAGAACAGTGTTGCTCAGTTCCAGCAGGGGGCAGTCTAGGCAAAGGGCTACAGGTGGCCCATGGTGCACTTGACCAGGGCGTAAGAACACTAAAAACACTTGGTATGAGAGAGTACCAGAGCATCAACTACCAGGACAAATGCAGCACTCTACACTGGGCTGCTGCAGCCCTGCTGGGTAGACCCATCTTCACTTCTTAGACCAGCAACTTTTCTAATGAGAGCGACTGACTCAAATGTTTACCATCTGTCTGTGGATAAACACATGAATGCTGAGTTTGGCCAACAGTTCTCATTTGTACACCTGACTCCTAACCCTGGAAATGGCCCAGAAGAACTTGCCCCTAGGTCCAGGGGGAGGACTGGCACCTGGCCAGTTATGGGTTATATGACAGGCACTCCAAGGGACATGAGGCCTCTCCTCACACAGCCCACCAACACTCAGACAACGTCACCTACTGGAATTATCACCTGTATAGGCCCAAAGAATCAGAGGTTGGAGATGGTGTCACTAAAGCTCACTTTCCGAAAAATATTCATGAATTAGTTACATACAAAAAAAAATTTTTTTCTTTAAAATTTTATATGCTCATAATCTGCTGGAAAACCACAAGGAACTGTTTTTGTTTTCTTGTATTTTCAAGACAGGGTTTCTTTGTGTAGGACCTGGCTGTCTTGGAACTTGCTCTGTAGACTAGGCTGCCTGCCTCTGCCTCCTGAGTGCTGGATTTAAAGGAATGTGCTACCACTGCCTGGAAGAACTGGCCACTTTCAAACACTTAGCCGTTCTTAACAAAGGAAAACTGGGATGACATGACCTCGCAATGTCAATCCTAAGTATTCACCCCACATAAGCAAAAACATTTGTGAGTGTTCACAGGCCCAAAGTGGAGAAGCCTGATCACCGGGTGAATGAGATGGGAGTGCAGCAGTGCTTCCTGCCACCGCTATCAGTCAGTACCCATGACTGCAGGACAAGGTGACCGCACAAGACACAGGGATCTGGCCAAGGCCTTGACTCTACACATCTGTCAAAACTCAACAGAATTCCATATATGGATGGCTGTTTATTGTAGGGTGTCAACACATTGCAGGCTAAAGGAGAAGCTTTCCCACAGCCCAGCTCGACCTGGCTTGTGTGATGCTCCTCTTCCTCAACAGGTCCCTATACAGCCCTGACCTAAGGGTGGAGTCCTGGTGTCAAGGAGAGCTCTCCTCATTCACCTGTACCTGCACCTGGGAACAAGGCATGGACTTGCTCTGAACCTGTAGGCTACTGCTCTTGCAGCTTGACAAACAGTGGGCACAGGATCCACACCACTTGGGGCTGAATGCTGAGACAGGAGCTGCTGACTGATCCCACAGCATGGAAGACTGTAGGAACCAGTGCTCAGTGGACAGCCCTTCCCCCAAAGCGTCTCCCCTAGGGTTCAGGGAGCCAGTGTTTGAATATCACAACCTCACAACCTTGAGTGAAGAGTCAAATGGGTGCCCACTCCAGGGAGTGGTGAGATTAAAACCTGAGTGCCAAGGGGCTGGAGATGGCTCAGCAGATAAGAGCATTGACTCTCTTCAGACAACCTGGGTTCAATTCTCAGCGTTCACATGACAGCTCACAACTGTCTGTAACTCCAGTTCCAGGGGACCTGGAGCACCATCTGTCACCTCAGCTACTAAAGAGGATGAGGGGGAAGATTTCAAGTTCAGCACTAGCCTTGGCTAAATTCCCGCTTCAAAAATCAAAACAGATAATACATTTCCCTGTGTCTAAGCTCCACTACATTAGGCAGCAGCCACACTGCATTGCAGTGTGTGGTTTCCTGAGATGCTTGCTGGAGGGAGCTGGTTAAGCATGTTCTGAGCATCATTTCAGGAGTCAAGACATCACTGCTCCAATTCCAGCTGTGACAGAGGCAAATGTTTTACTTTGCTTTTGTGCTGTGTATACTGTATACACACACTCAGTATGGGCATCTGCATACATGCTGGTATATGTGTGCATGTGGAGGTGGAGTCAGACCTCAGGTATCTTCCTCTATAAGGCAGGGCTTCTCATTGAACCTGGAGCTCATCAATTCTGCTAGACTGGCTGGCCAGCAAGCTCTAGAATCCTCATGTCTCAGAGTCCAGTGCTGGGGTTATAGATACATGCATAACTGCTATACCTAGCATTTACTTGAGCAGCACGTGTTCAAACTCACATCATGCTTTCACAGCAAGCACTTCACCAACTGAGCCATCTCTCCAGCCTTCTGGGCCCTGATTTTTAAACAAGATTAAATTGATCTAGCTACGCTGTCGTTCGTCTATGTGTGTGTGAATGTGTCCTCATGTGGAAGGCAGAAGACAAATTTTGGAGTTGGTTCTCAACCTTCCACTATGAAAATCCTGGAGATCTGGAAAGTTTTGGTGGCACCTGTCTTCACCTGCTGAACCATCTTCCTGTCACCAGGCAAACACTGAGCCATGGTCTCAGAGTGCTTGTTGCTGTTTCTAGTCACGCTCACAGCGTGCTGCTTACTGTCCCTTACCTGAGAGTGAGATTCCCTCTGCCAGTCCATATGGCAGATAAGCAAAAATGATCATCATGCCAAACTCCAGGGAAGGCGTTCTCCTCAGGTCAATGTGTTTCAGCACGTGGCACGGGTGTCAAGGACAAGGGCACTGGATGGATGCATGACAAGCACAGATACATAAAATAGACAAGAAGCACACAAGACACTAATCCCGGCACAGTTACAGTGGGGGATTTTCTCACTTCTTATGGAGTTTTATTCTTTCTAGAAATGAGAATCGGGTAAGACATTCAGAAACACTGACTTAGCTGAGGCTGCAGATACAGGTCATTCAACTGCCTGGTCTCCGGGACTCACTCCGTGAAGAAAGGCTCGTCTTTCCTGTCCCTGCAGAATAGCACACTCAGGCCATGGGGAACAGAGGGCCTGTGTTCCCAGGCCCTGACTGAAAAAGCTGAGTTCCCATCTACTTGCTCCTTACAGTATGTGCTCCTTGAAGGCGGTGCATTTCTTCTTTGCCCTTTGCTCCTGCTTTTGCCTCCTTGAGACAGAATCTTACTATGGAGGCCTCAGTCTCTGGAATGCTGGGATTACAGGCTCGCAGCACTATCTCTGGCATGCTTTTTCATTAATGTTTACATTTTATGTGTATGAGTGTTTTGCCTGTATGTCTATGTCCCACACATGTACAGTGCCCATAGTGGCCAGAAGAGGGTGTCTGACCCCTGCAACTGGAGGTTCATGTGGGTGCTGGGAACGGAATGTGGATCCTCTGTAGGAGCAGCAAGTGCTCTTAAGTGCTGAGCTAAGGCTGGAGGAAATGCTGCAATGACAGTGTCATCCTCACTCTGCCTATGACAGCTGTCAACTAATTCAACCAGCCTTCAGCCTCTGGACAGGAGACAGACCAGAGCACAGCAGGATGGTGGGGAACATAGCCAGCTAGCGGAGAGACAAACTGCTCCAGGAGGGACATGTGGCCATTCTAGAGATATGGACCTGCCAGCTCCAGAGCTACTCTGGAGCCTGTCCTAATTCTGCAGGATAAATCATCACTAGCAGTGAGGTCTCATTGCTGTAGAGCCTCGTTCTCTGCCCGACAGCCCTCAGCTGGAAAGCAGCTCACAGTGCAAACAAACCATGTGGCACTTCCTGAAAGCCCTTGCTATCCTTCCAGATTAACTCACCCAGAGAGGGACAGTCAGAGCCCCCTCCACACTTTTGGGCTGGAGAGATGGCTCTGTGGTTGAGTTCAGTTCCTAGCACTCTCATCAGGCTTACAACCTTCCCCTGCTCCCTCCCTCCCTCCCTCCTCCCCTCCCCTCCCAGTTTTCCGGGTATAAGAACAAAGATGATGGAATGACATCATCTGTTCGTGGTTCTCACCCTGCAGCAGCAGCAGCAGCAGGATGTCAGATCAAATCTGTCACCCAATAGCATGGCTTTGAAAATGGCTTCCCTGTCAGGAGTGGTAGCACATGCCTTTAATCCCAGCCCTTGGGAAGCAGAGGTAGGTGATTTTTGTAAGTTCAAGGCCAGCCTGGTCACACAAAGTTTTAGGACAGCTAGGGCTGTGTAGACACCCTGTCTCAAAACAACAAAAAAAACCCCAAGGAACCAAAAGAAAGAAACTGGCATCCTTGACTCATTGAGCAGGACACAAAGCTCCAGGCCAGCTGAGGGGCCCTGCTGGTTAGAGGGGAGGTGTCTGACACTTCAGAAGGTAAATGTAAGAGTCCCTGAGTTTAGAGTGTTTCTCACATCATACCTTAGCATAAAACCTCCCTTTGAACAAACTTTACATTAAAATTGGGCCCTTGAGGAAGAAGTGAGAGCAGACCATTCACACGATCCCTGTGCCTCATGTTCCCGTGCTAAAAGGATATCAATGCAGAAATCAGGCCAGTCAGTGTGCCGAGTGCCGCAGAGCCAAAGAACATTTTGAGGAAGTAGCCAAGGGCCTGTGAGAACGTTTGCCACCCACTGACGTCTGACATATGTTTTCTTGTTAGACCTTCAGCCGTGCTAGGAAGAAGAAAACAGAAAGTTATATAGATGGAGTCCTCAGAATCAGCTCTGAGCATAACCTATGGCTCCTTCCAGAATTCCCCCTTCGTTCTGCCATCTGAGCCATCACTCGAGGCTTCTACGGTCACCTACATGTTCAAGCACTAAGGGGGTTTTGGTTGCCCTCAGAGGTGAAGGAAAAGCTGATGGCCTCAGGAGCTGCCCTGAGTAATAGGGGGAAGGGCCATCTAACTCAGACTGGGGTAGAGGATGACTGAGGAAGGTTCTGGAGGCAGCTCAGTCTGGGTTTCCATTTAGAAGAAAAGGTTCTCAGGCTGAGGAAGCAGTGCCCAGGGGTAGGAGCTTGATGATGGAAGGGCAGCAACCAATCAGGGCCAGAGAATGATGGGAGGGCGGCGGTTCACCCTGAAGGCCTCACCTGTCAACTGTTCTGAGCACAAAAATCCTACCAGAAAACCCCAGCCAGGGCTCTGGGCTGAGGAGAACTCAGGGAGCCCTAGATGAGCTGGGAAGATCCTCCCTTCCACAGTGCTAGCAAAATAGCTGTGGGAAGTTCCTAAGGGGAAGAGGACCATTAATATAGAGATGCTCTTGATAACACCACTCTCAAAGAGTCCTCTGCCCTCCATCCTGGATTAATCCACACACAGACCACACCTTCATATGTCTTGTCTTCCAGCCAGGTCTGCATCAGCAGCCCAAGCATTCCCTTACACACACTTGTCAAGGAACTAGTTGCTCCAAAGCTTCAGCATGCTGACCCCTGAGTTCTGTCCAGTCTCTTTTATTCTTCACTGTCCCTGGCTCTGCTAACTCACTCAGCCTTTAGGACATAGCTCCCTCCCTCAGACACCTTTCCTGAACTGCTCACAGTCCATTTCCAGGTCCCTGTGAGCCAGCTCCTCCTTCAGAGCATGTGGCGACTACAGTGGCATTCTCTCCATGGCATTTCTGATGCTAGAGCCTGAAAGGTCCTTGGAGCCCCCGCATGGGCCTGCCTCTCTGTCCATGGTGTGAATAGCATTTCTATAAACTAGTTATCCCCCTAGTGATCCAGCTCAGTGTCCCTTATGACATACCCCCTTTCAAATCTCTCTGTGCAGTTTAGCACTTTTTTTTTTTTTTTTAAACTTTATTTATTTATTTGCCTTGGTGTTTGCCTGGAACTGGAACTACAGACAGTTGTTAGCTGCCATGTGGGTGCTGAGAATCGAACCCGGGTCCTCTGGAAGAGTAGATGGTGCTCTTAACCACTGAGCCATCTCTCCAGCCCCAGCACTTTTTTTTTTTAAAGATTTATTTGTTTATTATTGTATACAGTGTTCTGTCCGCATATATGCCTGAAGGGCAGAAGAGGGCCCCAGATCTCATCATAGATAGCTGTGAGTCTCCATGTGGATGCTGGGAATCGAACCCAGGTCCTCTGGAAGAGCAGCCAGTGCTCTTAACCGCTGAGCCATCTCTCCAGCCCCAGTTTAGAGCTCTTTATTTCTGGCTGGAACACACTGATTGACTGCCTGCTAACTAGAACAGGGAGTGAGGGTCCACAGAGTAACTGGCAGCATAGCCAAGGGTCAGCAGGTGGCTTGGGACTGCCAAGCAAATTAAAGCATATTTACACCCTCGGGGCATAAGACAGGGTTTCTCCACCAGTTAGGACAAAAGAACAAACCGACAGCAGCAAATTAAAGCTAAAAACTAGTAACTGGGAGACTGAGGTAGAAAGATCAGGAATTCAAGACTAGTTTGGGTTACAGGAGACTGCCTCAAAACAAACAAACAAACAAACAAGGGGGTTGGAGGGATGGCTCAGAGGTTAAGAGCACTGACTGTTCTCCTGGAGGTCCTGAATTCAATTCCCAGCAACCACATGGTGGCTCCCAACCATCTATGATGACAACTGGTACCCTCATCTATATTCTGTATACATAATAAATAAATATTTAAAATAAATAAATACATAAATAAATACAAACTGCCAAACCACTAAGTAAACAAATAAAGCTAAACATAGCCCAGGAGTTAAAGAACCAGAAGGACTGTGCTTTCCGGCAACATCTAAAAGGAGGCCTTCATTTGCATCTTTGCATACATCTTCTGCATAGGTTCGATGCCTGACCACTCTGGAAAGAACTGTTGACAAGATCCCCTCAGAACCAAGGAGAGGCAGCAGCTGGGTTTTGGTAGTTCAGAGGCCAATGAAAAGGGAGGCCTTCTGGGGCTGGAGAGATGGCTCAGCGGTTAAGAGCACCATCTGCTCTTCCAGAGGACCCGGGTTCGATTCCCAGCACCCACATGGCAGCTCACAACTGTCTGTAGTTGCAGTTCCAGGCAAACACCAAGGCAAATAAATAAATAAATAAATAAATAAATAAATAAAAAGTTTAAAAAAAAGAAAAAAAAAAAAAAAAAGAAAAGGAAGGCCTTCTATCTCCATTCTTCCTGCTTCTGTCTGAAAATGCTCACTGGCCTACAGGGTCTGGAGCATATGACAGCTTTTCTAGAGTCCTCCATGGCATTCCTGCCCTTCTCTTGCTTGTCACTTCTCTTTAGCCCACCACGGACCAAATAAGGCAAATCCAACTGGACTCTAAACAGCACCGGCAGGAAGTGGATGGCCCTTAGAGCATTTGTAGTCCAGAGAATTTGACTGTAGTAGAGGCGGCCATGACACTGGAAACGGAGGGTGCCTATTCCAGACATTCACACTTCCAGAGCCACCTACTGACACTATTGTGAGCAGCCTTCGAAGCCACTCCTCCAGTAAGATGTGTGATGGCATCTTTTGCCATTTGTTTCAAAAATATCTCTTCAACTTGGCAGCTGTGTGGCAGGGGCCTGAGAGAACTGACATTTTCCTACTGACAGATTTTTTTTTTCCCCAAAGAAATCAGAGTCAAAGCAATTGAGTTCTACGCCTAATCATAAAATAGCTCATGCTATCACCTGCAAGCCGGCAAATCCTTATCACAAAGCTTAGTGTGTACACCAGGAGAAGAGGTGCAGGCAAAATCCAGAGCCCAGTGACCTTGAACTACTGACCCGCTTGCCTCCACTTGAAGAATAATGGCGTGTGCCAACATTTTCTACCTTCTCTATGAAGAATATGCATTAGCCTCAGAATAACAAACATCTGAAGTCTGGCTCCGTTCTAGGTCAGAGGAGGACTTCGTGCCCTTGAGCACTGTTTGGCAAGCTCTGCCTGCAGCAGTCAGGAAAAGAGGTGACCTTATAAGAACAGCACAGGGGTAGAGGTGGAAGGCTGCCTCTCGAATGACATTGTGTTTATCCACCTAGTCAGTCCTTCAGTTCAACCCAAGGCCAAGACTGTATTACCTTCGGAGAGAGGCAGAGGAGCTGGTCCAGAGTCACGTGGCTGGGTGGGGTCAACAGGAAAATCTGTGTTCTACACTGCAGCGTGAGTTTTGCTATCCCGTCTAAGGGACCCTAGATCTCATCAAAGGCTGCAACCCCAGCAATGGAACAGGACTCTTAGCCCAGCACTTGGGAGGTGGAGGCAGGAGGAACAGAGCTCACAGTCACCCTTGACTACAAAGTGAATCTGAGGCCTGCCTGGGCTATATGAGACTTTATCTCACAGCTGGGGGAGCTGGACAGATGGCTTAGCAGTTAGAAGTTCTTACTGTTCTTTTAGAGAACTCTGGTTTGATTCTCAGCACCCACACTGCAGCTCACAATCATCTGTAACTCTATTCTTCTGCCTGCCATAGGCTGTCTGTCTCTGTGAAGCTGGACATGGTGAACAAGCCCCCCACATTGGCCCACACTGCATTCACTACTTCAGCAATGCTGCCCAAATACCAATCCCTCCCTTGGCTCCCACTGGTCATTAAGGCAGCATACCACAGATCTACTGCAAAAAGGCTATGAAAAGTGGGACCTTGGAATGTCACCTGAGAAGCCCTTCAAGGATGCTGAGAAACACAGAGATCAGAAAACACAGACATGACTCCCTGCAATAGCCTGGCTGTGATACAGTCCTGTGGCTACAGACTCTTGTCAGAGTAGCAAGATGCAGAGGCAATAGAGAGCCAATCATGTGGGACCAATCTCTGTACTGGCATCAGTGTGGTGCTGGGCCCTTCCACTGTCTCCTACTTACTTGGTTAGGACAATGGAGACTGCATCGTTGAGAATGCTTTCTCCAAACACCAGCATGTTGAGCACGGGGTCCACGTGCAATGCATTGAAAATTGCAATGGTAGCTACAGGGTCAACCGCAGATATCAGGGAGCCAAATGCAAAACTGCAAGGAGAGAAGCAAGGACGGATTCTGTAAAGCATGGTACTGGGTTCACAAGATACACTTTGGATGTGATGCCTACCGAGAGGGTGTGCTTTCTCACTAACCCCTGCCTAGCACAGGAGCAGAGAGGCCTAGACACAATGCTAAGAGTACCCGCATCCCAGCAACAGTGCTGCACTCTGTTATGGAAAATGGTGTCCAGAAAACTGCTTACCCTAGGACACACTGCCCAGTTTTCTCAGCCAGAAACCCTATAAAGTGTTGGCTTTGACCTCTGTTCTGCCACTAGGTCAATTGTGCTGATTGTGACCAACACCAGCCTCCACTCAGATTTGGAACATCCAAGAGATACCAAAAGCCAGCAGCCACCGAGGATGCAGCCTGGGCAGCTGACTGGAAGCCAGGCCCTCAGGTCTCATAGGCAGCACTTGATGATAAGGTCCACTGCCACCAATACTGGCCTCCTGCCAACCAGGTTTTCAGACCCTGGAGCTCACCAGCAAGCATCTTCTTAGTATGTGGGTTCTAGCCCCTAGCCCTTCACCACTGACTGTCTAGCTCAGAGCCAGTGCCCCTGGCCTGAAGGGCAGGTAGAGTAGCAAGCAGAGCCCAGGTCAACTTAGGAGGTGAAATGTGGACTGAGTTGGAGTGCTTGCTAAGCATGCTAGAGGCCCAAGCATTACAAAGCAGGTGTGAAGCTACACACTTGTAACCCAAGCATTTGGTAGGTATAAGCTAAGGAGTCAGGAGTTCAAGATCCCCTTCAGCTACACAGCAAGTTACAAGCCAGTCTGAGCTACGAGACTGTCTCAGAAAACCAAAGACATAAGATGTCAAGTGCACAGGGAAGAAAACCCTGACTACAGGAGGAGGAGGGATTGGAGTTATCTGACTGGTGTCACCGAGTGGCTGGTGGGAGGAAGCCTATGAAGCAGGCCAGTCACTCCCCCAGAGAGACGGATGCAAGAGTCAGTGGTGGCCAGGAGAGAAGCAGCTCCCACAGGACAGACACCTCTCCAACGCTGCCTCTCCTCCAGGTCAGCACATGCTCGATGTGAGCTGTCTGCTGCCCTGCTTTCACTTTGATGGTATTCTCAGGATCTGTGCTGAGCACAAGCCAGAGCCACAGTTAGAAGGTGGGGAAGAGTAATGAAGGAAGGCAGCTCCACCCAACAGTGAGGTGGCCAAGGCCCTAGGCCTTGCACTGCCACCACACATGGATTCAGACTCTCCACCTCCTCTTCACCCTCATCACCCACAGTAACACTCAAAAACTGGAGCAAGGGCTAGGCCTGGCACACTATCAACGCCAGACACAGGCAGAGTCAAAGCCAGCCTACGTGGGACCCTGCCTCAAAAAGCAAACAACAAAACTGAAGCAAGGTGCTGTGATAAACGCTCTTAGTCCCAGCCCTGGGGAGGTGGAAGCAGGAAGATCAGAAATTCGGGGTCATTCTCAGCTACACAGCATGTAGCCAGCCTGAGCTACATGACATACCGTATCAATAACAACAAAAACCACCTAAAAAAAAGAAACCAACCAAAACAAAATTGGAAAACTCCCAGTAGACATCTATAAGTTGGCCTTTTAAAATCCATGCTGTGTGTGTGTGTGAGGATGGGGGGGGGTGGACAAATGGAGGGAGGGGGAGAAAGACTGACTTCTCAGCCTTTTGGTAAAGAAGTGTAGAAGATTTATTTTATGATTATTTATTTACTTGCTTATTTATTTATTTATTAATCCCCCACCCCCACCCTGAGACAGGGTTTCTCTGTGTAGCTCTGGCTGTCCTGGAATTCTCTCTAACCAGGCTGGCCTTGAATTCACAGAGATTCACCTGCCTCTACCTCTGGAGAGCTGGGATTAAAGATGTGTACCACCATGTCCAACCAGGTTTTCTAAAGCAGAGCAGCAGCACATACACGTAGCATCTGCCTAGCACACAAGGTCCTGAGATCCACCTCCAACATAAGAAAAACTTCTGAACATCTAGTAATTACAGGCCATGTGTCCACATGGCAATCAGGAGGAGCTGAGCAGTGCTGTCCCTTGCAATAGCAATGTTTGCCTGTAGCCACCTTCAGACTGCCATTACCCTGGTGGCTGCCCTCTATCAGGGCTCTGCTGCTTTATACAGCAGTTCCCATCAATGGACAGAGCCTCCAACAGAAAAGAGCGCATCTGCACAGGTGAGGCTTGCTGCAGTTCTACGCACTCAGCCCCAGGTGCTGCTTTTGTCTCTCCACTCACATCCAGCTCCTGTCCTGGCTTTACCTCCATGGCAGACTATGATCAACACTGTGCTTCTCCACAAATGTCCCCTAAAGCAGGCAGAACCCCACACCTTCCTTATGTCACGCGTGCTCTGAGCACTCCCTCTCCCCTGCAGGACACCCAGGAAACACCAGGTCCCAGTTCTGTTGAACTTCAGGCTCCTGGAGGAAGAAAGGTGACTGGAGCAGCTTGTCTATGTATCACCCTTTCTGGGCAGCTCACACACCTGTAATCCCAATACTTGGAAGGCTGAGGCATGAGGATTGCCGCAAGCTTGGGGGCCAGCCTGGACTATATACTGAATTCCAGAGCAATCTGGGCTACACAGTAAGACCTTGTCACAAACAAGGGATCATTAAAACAACAACAAAACCAACAAAAGCTCCAATATTCCTGCCTGGGGAGTGTAAAGGATAGGCACTGTGGATTAAGCTTTTTATCAGTGGCCCATTTCCATGAACAGGTTCTGAGGCTCTGGTTCAAGATGCTACACTGCAGCTAAAGCCTGATACTGTCAGTTCACAGGAATGATCTAGAACTGAGTACTCAGTCCTCTTCCTCAGTTTCCCACCCGGCCACAACACAGGAGCTGGGGGGGGACACAGGGACACAGAGGAAGGCACAATATAGACTTCTCGGCTGCACTGGGCTAGGGTCCTTTTGGAACTCCAGACACAGCTGCCCAAGGTACTGCTTCCTGGGTGGATTGAGAAGATTCTAAGAGCCTCCTGAGCAGGTAGGTCATGGCAGTGTCTAGTGAAGTGGCTGCAGACTGAGAAGATGTCTATCCCAGGGTCTGGTCCTACTTGCTTTCTCCAGTCTGGGTGCAAAGTCAGGGTTCTCACCTTACTCTTCCCCATTCCACACTTATTGGGAAGGCAACCTCCTTTCCCAATGCTATAAAGAAAACTGAGATTTTCATTTGTTTGCTTTTACAGTGCTGGGGATTGAACCCAGGACCTCATAAATGGTAGGCCAACGCTCTGCCCGAGCTATGCATACATCCTCAGCTCTGAAGACAATTCCTTAGGAAAGGACAGAGCACATGACGTGACTGGGATGCGGGCAGGTAGTTAACTGGCCAGTCATTCCTTCCAAAGCTTAAATGAGATCAATCATTTCAATCAGCAATGTTGTGACCAAGGGTATTTAAAAGTCTCAATATTCTCTGATTCATGTCAGAGACAATTACTTTAGAATAGATTCTATACTGGAAATATCAGCAAGCCAGGCAGACGGAGAAAAGGATCACACCCAGGAAGTCACGTGCAGAAAATGTCCCAGGCCTGAACAGCAGTCACATGAGAGAATTACAAGTGTCAAAGATTTACCTGTCTGCCATGTTGAGTTTAGAGATTACATCAGCCTGTAAAATAAAACACACAAACACACAGACACACACAAAAAAATTCCCTGGAGAACAGCCAAGAAGATTAAAATGTCCATCAATATTTTCTTACTAACTAATAAGGACATCATCTTCAGTCCCCACAGAAATAGGGAAAACCCCTATGGGCTGCTATGACCATATGTGGGCATCTAGACCTGAGCATGGGCACAATTCTTTTTCTTCCAGCCTGACAGCTGTGGTCCTCTGCTCTAAAGGTGACTCCCCTTGATCCTGAGAAACACAGCAAAGGTGAGCATCTAGAAAAGCTGCAGGGCAGACTTGATCTTAGCTGTTCAGTCAGCCATGAAGGTAGCAAAATCAGCAGGAATAGGCTGTGGCTACCAAGAGAAACGGCAGCCACATGAATAGCAATCTGCCTCAGCTTGGTTTGTTCTCAGCACTGGGGAAGTTTAGCTTTCTGTAAACACACTAGAACGGGGGTGCACAGCATGCATCATGGAGGTCTGAGCCACCTTCTGAGGTATTCAATTCTAGTTGATGTAAACAGATGTGAAGCCAAAAAGGCCACATTGTGGGCTACTGCCTCATCAAAGGGCTGACAATGGCAAGGAGCATCATGGGAACTGAGAGAACAGATTCGTAGCCAGCTCTGGTTCAAATGCAAATCTTCCTCCAAGAACAACTTTCAGGCTCTACTGCAGTTTCCCAGAGCATAACTTCCACTTGCACCGTCTCAAGCTGCAGTACTGCACACTACTCTGCTTCAAGGCACTCCAACTGAAGAGAGCTGAGCACAAGGAAAGGCAAGTATCTGGGAGTGACTGCAGTCCCCTCAATTCTAGGCTCCCTAGTCACATGCATGAGTGGGGACTTCCTCTTAGGAGGGCACACACTACCAATGCCCCACCCTGTATTACCCTCCAATCTTCAAGGTTCAAAGATGCTTTCCTTACCTGACCCAGAAAGTAAATTCCTCCACCTACTACAAAAGCAGAGATCGCTGTTCCAAAGACAGCAAAGAGGGTGATGGAGCCGATGTTCTGAAAGAAGTTCCCCTGGGAGGGGGAAGCAGAGGGACAAGAGGCCAACTGGTGAGTCAGAGAAGCCAAAACAGCCTTCTCCCAACTGTGCCCCTCCAAGGCTGGACCCTAAGAGCCAGGGTCCCCTTACCTGCCCTGCCCTGCCGGCTGGAACCCTGTCACCACCTTCCTGCTTCCCTGTCTCAGTCCTCACCCTGACCTCTCACCTGTCCCCAGTCCCTTTCTCTCTACTGTCTACTACTTCCAGAGGGACCTCTAAGAAGGCTCAGGCTGATGGTGCTGGCTCTGCCTTGACTCCCACTTGCACTTGAGATGCATGTGAGCCCCAACCCTAGCTGAACTGGGAAGCCTGTGCCTTCATGTGTCAACATGTTGCCTTGTTGCCTGGGCCCTAATAACACGGGCTTGTCTGATCCTGCTTTATGTGCCTCATGATAAGCCTCTTGCAGAGGAGTCTTCCCTGGTCCTGTCCCCAAGCTAGCTCTTTTGAGGGATGTGGTTGTGTTCTTTCAATGGCAGCTGTGCTCCAGCACTCACTCATGTAACAGCTGACTGACAACAACCTTTCTCAAAAGGCTGAAGGCTCAGTAGGAACAATGACATCAGTCATATGGACAATGCTCAAAACACAGGTGTGGAAAGAACCAACCATGGACTGTGTTTGTTTTCAGTCTAAAATCCACACTATCACAGTGTTCTACTAAATTAAAAGGTGCATTTTTGAAAAGGCATCTAAACTCAGAACAAAGGTCAGTGCTGGGTATCAAAGAAACTTGGGACAAATGGCTGAGTGCCCATTACCACATCAAAGTGGAAGCTGGCTGCCAGACTCGTCAGCAAGTACCTGTTAAGAGACCAGGCTTCTCTTAGCACTTCTTAACCGTCCCTAACCCTCTGCAGTTCTCAAGCTTCCCTTCCCTGCCCCCAGCTCTTCTTGGCCACTTTGGCCACAGGCTCTCTTGGCTGTTCTTGGTTGGCTTGCCACCCTCTTGCTCTCGCTCTCTCCTCTCAGGATCCTGTCTATTCTGCTAGCCATGTTCAGTCTGAACCTTTCTGGATGCTCTTGCTGTTCTCTCTCTCATATCTGCACTAAAAACTCTCCTTAGCCAGACCCAGGAGCAGTCATCCCTTAGTGTTATTCAGTCAAAAAGTCCTTTACTGGGTATTAGCATCATCAAATAGACAGGCAGAGAGCTCAGCTGGGACAGGGCAAAATTAGTAGAGTGCTTGCCTAGCATGCATGAAGCCTTGGGTTTAAGCCCAGCACCACATACACCAGGTGCCGGGACACATGCCTGTAACCCTAGCACCTGGGAGGTATAAGCAGGAGGACAGAAATCCAAGGTCATTCTTAGCCAAATAGAAAGGTCCAGGCCACCCTGGGCTACATGAGACCCTATCTTAAAAGAACCCAAACCAGGGGCTGGAGAGATGGCTCAGCGGTTAAGAGCACCGTCTGCTCTTCCAGAGGACCTGGGTTCGATTCCCAGCACCCACATGGCAGCTAACAACTGTCTGTAGTTCCAGTTCCAGGCAAACACCAAGGCAAATAAGTAAATAAAGTTAAAAAAAAAAAAAAAAAGAACCCAAACCATAAAAGAGATAATATATGAGTTGCAACAGCATGGAAAGTTTCTACATTTTCATATGATGAAGAAAACGAAGCTACTAGAACCTCAAAGAGTCGCTCCACTCAGGAGGTACCCCCAAGGGTTTCAATGACCAAGAATTTTGTTCCTTTTTTCTAGGGTCAAGGTTTACTTCAAGAGTATCCACTGGGGTGGAAGTGAGGGAAGAAATGGCTTAATGGTTAAGAGAATATACCATTTCTAGGTATGGTGATGGTACACGCTTTTAATTCTCACACCCAGGAAGCAGAGACACAGTGAGGTTTAGGCCAATCAGGGCCACATGATGAGATCTTATCAAAAAGTACCATCCGCTTCTGTAGCCTGCAGCACCCTGTCCACGACTTCAACCTTCAAAATGACCACCCAGAAGCTTGGAACACCTGTGTAGGATCAGCATGTCAGTCTCCTCAGTGCCCCGTCCCCCACCAGGAGGGGCCACTGCTGTTAGAGGTACCAGACACAGGAGTAGCCATCCTCACCTGAGCAGTGCTCCAGGTGAACCTTACCTTGTGCAGTGAATACCCCGACTCAAAGATGATGGGTGGGAGCAAGAGAAGGAAAAACATGTTGGGCCGAAACATTTCTTCCTCCTGTGAAGTCAAAGGGGAGGACACTCAGAGGAGCAGGACTGCACAGCCATGAGACCTAGCCGCCCGTCAGTGGGGAGCTGAGGGGCCCATCCTCTGCTCAGGGCCTCGCCTTGCACAACTGTAAAATGCTGAAACAGCCGTCCCGTGACAAACCGGGCAGAGACACCAGATCACCAGCTGTATCTGAAACACAGCACACACTCAGAGGCTGAAGGCACTGGCCCGAGTCTGATTTCCAGAATCCACAGTGAAGAACAGCCAGCGGCTCCAGGTAGTGCAGATACTTTGGAGGGTGAGCAGCTAGAGCTCCAGACAGAGGAGCTGCTATTTGCAGTGGGGTGGCAGTGTCCCCCTCTCCCAGTCCAGTCCACCAGGAAGTTCAGACTGTGACCTAACTCGGAAACAGGGTCTCTGAAGGTCAGGGAAGAATGGAAGACAGGAAAGGACTAAAGCAGATGACAAAGAGGCCCGCGACAGTGGATCTGCTGTTTCCTGGTGCTGGGGACTGACAGCAAGGCCTATAATTACTGAGCTAAGGGAGCCTCCTACAAGTCAGAAAAGGACAGACAGGGAAGACCCCATGGGAAGACCCCATGCACCTTTCAGCCATGTTCCAAGACTGGTCTGCGGTGACTGTATTGGGACTTGGGAGCAATATGGGTCCAACAGCACTACTGTGCAGATAGGAAATTTGGGTTGTTTTTCTCTTCAAAACTCTGCTTTGTCAGGTGTGGTGGCATACACCTTTGATCTCAGCACTTAGTCGTAGCCCAGGATACAGCACTAGGCTCTGGCCCTTGAGCAGCCCCTAATTTTATTTGCATCTAATCCACTTATAAAAACAAATGTAGGCTGTAGGGGTGTAGCTCAGTGGTAAAGCCCATGCTCGAGTCCTGAGCTTCACCCTCGGCACCAAGCTGAATGACTGACCACCCAGTAGGGTCCATGGCATTCACCTGTAGTCTCTGTTACTTGGGAGGAAGAGGCAGAAGGATAGACAATTCAGGCAAGCCTGGGTACACAGAAACCCTGTTTCAAAACAACAAGCCAAGCCAACTCTTAATC